>PVHY01008586.1:0-19446 GCA_004024945.1 Uropsilus gracilis
CCCCTCTTGCCTCCCGGCCCAGGTACAGCAGCAGAGAAGACGGGCGTGTGCCCCCAGGTAACGGCGGGCGAGAACTGCACGCAGGAGTGCAGGTCGGATCAAGAATGCAAGGACAACCTCAAGTGCTGCCGGGCCGGCTGCGCCACCGTTTGCCAGATGCCCAATGGTAACCCCTGGGCGACCCGCAGGGGGCGGGGCGGGCGGCGAGAGCTGGGGGGAAGCTGCAGCGCCCGGGTTCCGGGAAGAGGGGCGCTGCCGGGGACCCCTGGCCAGGTCGAGGCGGATGGAACCAGATCCGCCAGGCCCGGGGAGACAAAGGCGTCGCTGAAGCGCAGCGCCGGGGGAGGGACCCCCCCCATCCCGGGCTGGATTGACTCTCTGGTGCATGACGGGCTTCCGGGCACGCACTGCAGGGGTGTGGTTCCGGGAGGTCTGAGGACCCAGGGTGGGGGGAAGCCCGGGCTGGCGGGGGCGCCGGCCCGGCACTGGGGCGCACATCCCTCTGGGCCCCTCCCCTGGGGCCTGGGAAGGACTCTGCGCCCGAGCTCAGGGTCTGCCAGGATTCCTCTGTCCAGGCAGAAACAGACCTCGGTTTTGAGAGCGCTGGGCTCGGGTTAAGACTTTGAAGTGAGCTGGGAGAGGAGGATTTCCTGGAGAAGTCAGAGCTAAAGCGTCCAACATTTCCCGAGGGCTTGAAGGCAGTCAGGACTCCTCCCTAGAGCTGCTCCCTCTGGGGCGCCCCAGGGAAGGGCGGCCCGACCGGCAGCCTCCTCACCCCTCCCTCCCCCCACCCCCAGCAGGGGAGGCCCAAGCAGCGGGGAGTCCAGAATTCTTCCTTTTCAGAGGCGAAAGGAGGGCTAGAAGCAGGGGTGTGGCTTGGGCATCCAGTCACTGGTCTCTATCCAGAGGAAGCCTCCGTGATTTCTCCTAGGCCTCTTTCCCCTGTCCTCCAGAGATGCCCATAGGGGCTGGGAAGGTGAATTAGAGACAGGGTCCTCACAAGGGTGAGCAGGAAGTGGGTGAGGTGGGAAGTGGGAGGGGGTGGTGGAGGGAGGAGGGAGGATTCATCCAGTGCAACTTCTGGGTGAGACCTTGATTCTGGGTCAGAGAGGGATGGCTATGGCCTGGGAGAGGGGGGCAGACAGGTGAGGAGAGTGCAGACAAAAGAGTCTCTGCTCTTAGGTGGAGTCCAAATCGTCCCCTGTCTCAGATGGGCAGACTGAGGCCAGGAGTGGGTCAGGACCTCCTGAGCTGAAATCCTGTTCTGCTGCCTCCTGGCATGTGACTCCTCCTCTCAGCGCCTGTGCTTCTCATGGGCAAAATGGGAAAAGTCATCTCAGACTGTATAGGGTGGACACGAGGCTTGAAGGAAGCCACACCGTGGACGTGTCTTGCAGAGAGCTGATGCTCTGCATGCGTGGCTTGTTCCCCAGCCTGTGTCTCAGGCAGCCCGGGAGGGCCAGCGCCTTTCTAAGAAAGTGACTTTCCTGGTGCCCGGAAGTCAGTTGGGGCAGCCATGCCTGTCCTCTGGCCCCCAGTGCCCTTCGGCCTGTGTGTAGTGTGTCTGGGCTGGAACCTGGGCCCAGACTCCCTTCCCCCATCTAGTTGGTGGGGCAGGTGTGTGCGTGGGGAGTTGGACTCAGGTCTGCTGACCAGCTGTGTTCATCTCTCTCTGCAGCCTCCTCAGGTGTGGTAGACTCAGGCTAGAGAGAACCCCAGGCGCCAATACGTTTGCTGTGGGGTTTAAAGGAGGTAACACACTTCCCCAGAGCCCAGGTGCTTCTTTGCAAGGACGCACATCTCTGCAACGTCAGCTGTCTGTGTGCGCGCACATGCATGTGTGTGTGTACAAGAACGGCCGTCTGTGTGTGGACGTGTGGTTGGAGGGGTCGTCATGCTGCATGATTATAACTGGGAGCTCCTTGCAGTGAAGGGGTAGGGGGTATGACCTTCCGTGACCCCAACCTCTGCAGCTTGCAAAGCAGCATGCGGTGCAGACTCTGAGGCCGGAGTCCTGGGTGTCACATCCGGCCTTGCAGGGCCTAGGGTGAATGACTTAACCTCTGGTGCCTTAGTTTCCTCTTGTGTGGTAAGAGGGTAGACAGAGAGTGCTTCCCCCTCTTTTTGGTGTTGTGAGGGTGAGATGGTTGCATCAGTTGAGTGCTTGGAACAACGCAGGCAGGTAGAGGAGTGAAGTGTTGACATGTCAACTGTCACACTCGCTCATCAGCTCATCGTTACATCACAGAGGCCCAGGGAAAGCTGTCGGTGTAAGTTGCCTCCCTCCTTCTGACAGCCTGATGATGTGAGGTCAGCAGCACTGATCTCATGGAATGTGGGGACGTGGGGAGATTTCTTGCCTGAGGCTGCAGACTTTGGGGAAAACAGAGTTGGGGTTCAGGGGCCCTGGGAGCCCGAAGCCAACAACAGAAGAGCAAGAGGAGGCACGTACCGGGGCCATCATCCTGGATCCCAGGATGGGCCGAGCGGGCCATCTGCTTATGGGACCAGGCTGGGGACAGGAGGCCATGGATTGCCTGCGTGTTCATCTCTCTCTGCACCCCTCTGTCCACCCAGAAAAGCCAGGCTCCTGCCCCCAGGTGGATGCGGGGATCCCCCAGCTCGGCCTCTGCGTGGACCAGTGCCAGGTGGACAGCCAGTGTGCCGGCCAGCTGAAATGCTGCCGCAACGGCTGTGGGAAGGTGTCCTGTGTCACACCGGTCTTCTGAGGTAGGTGGGGGACACTGATGCCCAGCTGTGATGGTTGCTGCAGGAAGCTGGGCAGGAGGACCTTGGACAGACATGTCTCTGTCCATTTCTGCACTTTGCTGACCCACCAGCTGTATATTGAGCACCTGTCACGTGCCATGCTCTGGGTGCGGGGGGCACCGCTGAGTGGGCACAGCAGACAGAAGCTCTCTCAGTGGGTTGGTATCCCACAGGACAAGAGACAAGACAAACCAGCATGTGTGCACGCCAGGATGTTAGGGGCAGATAAGTGCCTTGGAGAAAAACCATGGTGGAGGGTGGGGGGCGGGGTGTGCAGGACGGGGAGCAGTGCTGCAATTTTTAACCCCGGTCAGCCAGTGCCAGGCCCCAGAAGGCAGTAGTGGGACCAAGACTTGAGGGGGGGAGCCAAGAGGATGTTTGGGGAGAGTGTGCAGGTAGAGGGGTCTGTGGGGGCAGAACCAGGAACCAACCCAGTGCATTTCAGAAGCATCTAGCAGGCTGGAGCAGAGTGATCAAGGAGAGGGGGGAGAAATGAGGGTTCAGTGCAGCAGCTCTGAGGCCTGAGGCTGTTGTAAAGGCCTTGGCCTTGACCTGCAGAATGGAGGGGTGGAGAATGGAGATGGGCTTGGACCGGCTCTGACTGCCATTGTAAAGGCCAGAGCAGCTGCTGTGCAGAGAGTGGACTGTTGGTGGCAGCAGAGAGGCAGGGAGACCCCGAGAATGGCCAGGTAAGAGGTGACAGATGCAGGGACATGAGTGACTCATAGGGACACCTGTGAAGGGGAGTGGGGCCATATTGACTGGCAAACTGGGTTTGGGAAAGGAGAAGGTTTACACCTCTCCATCCTCAACCACGCAGAAGTAAGTAGGAGATTCAGGGGAACAGCTGTGGCCTGGAGCAGGGCCAGCGGCTGAGGGGAGGAGGGCTGAGGGGAGGAGAGCCGGAAGCCCTTTGCGTCCTTTGCGTGCCTTGGACAGCGGGAGCGTTGCCCTCTCCTTCTACCGAAACCTTGGCTTTTCAGGGCAGGCCTGCTGAGCTCGTACTTTCTGGCGGCGCCTCTGGGGCCTGACCCTGAAGGAAACCATTGCCTTCTCCCCACCTCTGGCTAGAAATAAAACAATATTGGGTGGGAAAGCAGGAATAAGGAAGTGAAGGAAAACAAAACCGGAAACGCAAGCTGGGTTGACCCATTGGGTGAGCCAGCTCGCCCCAGTCTGCCAGGCGCTGGAGAGAAAGGTGCAGGCAAGCTTCCCCCACTCCCCCATTGTGGCCAGAAGCTGAGGTGGCGTGGGACAGATACACTGTGTCCCAGGTGGGCTGCAGGGAGTGGCCCTGAGCCACTAGAGGACGAGTGAGGGCTCAGCCTCGGGGGTTGGGTGAGGAGGCTGTTTCAGGAGGGGAAAGAGGACCAGCAGGAAGGTAAAGGGCCCTTTGGTTGAAGTCTTACTGTTAAACTCACACTGCCTGTGGCAGTCACAGTCGGGGGACTCGGGGTCACTTGTGGCACCCCAGATTGCAGAGACAAGAAGTCTGAAGCCCAGGGAGAAGGGAGGACTTTCCAAGGCCCTGTGATTGCTCCTCCAAGGTGTGCTCATCTGTGCCTGTGAGGGAACCCATCTCCAAGGACCCTGCCCTTATCTAGTGCCCCCTGCATGCCAGCAGCATGGCCGGGCTCGGTAGTCAGGAAGCCCCTGGCCAGTTCTCACACTGAAGTAGCCTTCACCTCTCTAAGCTGTGATTATCTTGCGTGTAAACTGGGATAAATAAGTTCTCTTTGATTCATGGTTCCCAGCTTCACCTAAAGAACAGAAGTCTGAGGGAGAATCCCGGTAGTAGTTCTTGGAGGCTCCATGACCTTGGTCCTCAGGAAGGCTATGGTGGTCAGCTGGGGCCCCACACCAGGGCTGTGCTGGGGATGTGCTGAAACAGAACTGGTGAGCCCAGGGCCTGCAGGGAAGTCAAGCGGGCCCAGAACTTCCAGGGGGAGCCTTGCTGTGTGGGGGGATGGGGAAGTGGGTGGGGCTTTGGTCCTAATTCAAAATGCACACGTGCTTGTGTGGTACATGCGCTGTTGCTCATGGTATTATGGTTTTCTTCCTCCAGCCGGAACACTGCAGTCCGAGGCGTGGGGGAGCAGAAGTTTCTGCCTGGCCCTGTCTTGCTCCTGCCCAGCTCCTGTCCCTCTTCCTGGCCTCTGTGTTCCCCCCTGACCACAGCTTCTTCCTCTTCCAACCAATAAAGTGACCACTTCCAGCACTGGTGGGGCAGTGACCTTCCTTCTTACCATACTGTTCCATCTCCCCTGACCTCAGGTCCTTCGGGCAGAAGATCCAGGGAGGGATCCACGCGGAGGCAGTAGACATAGATTCAGGGCTCATCTCGTTGGGGCTGGTGGCTGCCCTCCGTGGGGGATGGAGGAGAAACTGAGGTGCAGGCTGATGGTGGGGCCCTCTCAGGGACTCTGCTCCCCTGCTGGGGGTTCAGACTGTAGCTCCGTGAGCCAGACCTCAGCTAGGACTTGTGCGGATGAGGTCTCCGAGATCCCATGGATGGAACAAGACTTAGAATAGCTGATGACAGTCCCATCTTGCACACTTGACAGGTCTTAACCACCCAGTAAGAAAGTGGTGAGCCACAATCCTTTGCTGTTCTTTATTTTATTTATTCATTTATTTATTTGAGACTACATCTCGCTGTTTTTGCCTGTGGAACCCCAGGCTCTTGTTGCCCCGGGGTACCACAGACTCAAGCAATCCCCAGCCTCAGCTTCCCAGGTAGCTGGGATTACAGGCGCGCGCCACCACGCCCAGCTATTTTTTTGGAACTAGGTCTCGCTACGGGCCCCAGGTTTTGGAACTAGGTCTCACTACGGGCCCCAGGCGGGACTCGAACTGCAATCCCTAGACCCGGCCGTTTCATAGGCTGAAGCTTACAGGCACGAGCCACCGTGCCTGGCCCTTTGCTGTTCTTTAAAACCAGACTTTTATTTTGTATAAATTAGCCATTTCTACAATGGGTGTAAAAATCAAAACTCAACAGGTGAAAGAGGATTTCCAGTGAAAAGTATCTTTTCTCTTCCCCCCTTTCTCCCTCTATCCCTCACCACCCAGCGGTCTTCTATAAGGGAAGAAAGCAGTGCTATCAGTTTCTAATATATTATTTCCAAGACTCAGCTTCTCCTCTTCTAGATCCCCCTCCCCCATCCCTTCTCTTTTTTCTTTCTCTTTTCCTTTTTATCCCCCATCTGTCCCTCACTCTTTCTCTTTTACTGTCTCCTCCCTCCTCTCTAGTCTCTCTCCATGGCTCCTCTCTGTCCTTCCATACCGGCCCCCCCCTCCAGCCTTCTCTCCCCCCACCCCCTCCTCTTCACACGCAGTGCCCCTGCCTCTCCTCTCCTCCATCTAGGGAGGAATATATTGATACAAGTGGCTCCTCTCTCACTTTGCACTGACTGCTCCATGCCTTGTGTTTACCTTGCTCTCTTTGCTGGATTTATTTGGAAGATCACTCCATAGTAAAGCATTAAAAGCTTCCCGTTTGTGGCTTTGTAATATGTCATTATTTGGACGAACAAATTTTATTTAAGCACACATCTGCGATTATTTAGGTCACTTTCAACCTTCTCTTCAGTGATTCTCAGTCATCCCCACCCCAGCCCAGGGCTCAGCCCGTGGAGTGAGGAGGAGGAGGAGCAGGAGGAGGAAGGCAGTACACCCACAGACCTCTTAGAGGTGGTGATATCTTTGAGCCAGTGCGTCATGAGACAATTCCTTGCTTGTGTGGACATCATAGCGGGTACTGACCGCAGAGTCCACACGCCGAGGCAGGATAATACAACACGCGTCCAGCCCTGAGCTGGACGTGGTGACGCAACACGCCTGCAGTTACACTGACCGGGTCGCTTTCACGTCCTCGCACACACGGCACGTGAGCCGTGGAGCAGATCGCGGGCGCTTGTCTAGACACAGGAAATCTTGGCAGCGTGGTGCTCACTCAGCTTTCTCATTCTCCTCCTCAGTGTTCTTGCGCCAGGCCAGGCAACGTGAGGGTGCCCGCAGCCGTGGCTCTGGGGCGCCAGGTGAGCACAGCCCAGGTGGGAACAGGTGCTTCCTGCATGCGGCTGCCCGGGCGGTAGATGGCAGTGCAGCCCCACTCCTGGCTCCCCCTCCGGCCTCGCTCGGATCTCTGGGCCCTTTTAGAACCAACTGGATCTGGTGATCCCCCAGGCCCCTTCCTTCCCCTTCGCCCCCAGGCTGGCATTCTGAAAGTGAGGCCAGGAAGGCCATGCCAACTCCGGGTGGCAGATGGCCCCTGGGTGTCGATGGCTTCCTTCCACCTGCACCCTCACCGCCAAATGTTCCGCTCAAGCTGCCCCTCTCCGTGAGCTGCAGGCCCCCTACCCCACGCCTACTGCCCACTACCCGTTGACTGGGTTTGGCGGGAAATCTGCTGCCCCCACCTAACCCAAGAAGCAAAGAGCCAGCAGCCGCACTTCAGACCTGGTGGCTGATGGTGGTTGAGGTCTCACTGAGGGAGAAGACTGAGTCGGGGTCTGGGGAGATGGAACCTGGACCCACCCCAGGACCTGTAGGGGCTGTTCAAGGGACTCTGGCGCAGGGGTCTCCTGAGAAGGATGCGGTGGGAGAACCAGCGGTGAGGGAACAAGAATCGCAGTGATGGAACTCGGAGTGGTGGCACGCTCGCCTGTAGTCGAAGTGCTGGGAGGCAAGAGGCCTGGGATCGCTTGAGTCGCAGGTTCGAGACTACCTCGCGCAACATAGTGTGACCTGGTTCTCGAAAAAGCAGCAGGGTGTGGTGGCGAGCACCTGTAATCCCAGCTACCTGGGAGGCTGAGGTTGAGGATCGCTTGAGTCCGTGGAATTGGGACTACCCCGGGCAACAAGGCAAGACCTAGTCTCAAAAAAAAAAGAACCGCAGTGATGAACAGGAAGATGCGTAGGGGAGGGGGAAAGAGGGGGGCCGCGGGGCAGAGTAGGCGGGTGAGAAAACACGAAGTGGGTGTTTGGGAGGACACACTCGCCCAGCACCTTTCTGTCACCAAGTCTGCAGCCAAGTGGCTCCTAGGTCGGGGTCTCTGGACGGTAAGTGACCTGGTCAGGCTTTTTCCTCCATTAGCCTCTATGACCAGCACCTGGGGTGCTGCGCCCTCCCGGTGATAGTGTCGGCCCGGCTGAGTGGGTGTGCGCATGCGTGAGCGGGCTCCCCTGGGCCTGGGAGGAAAGGCTAAAAGGGTGGCATCACCCCAGGGCAGGAGAGCACAGGAGAGAGCAGGGGAGAGGGAAGAAAGCAGGAAGAGAGCACTGGAGAACCCCAGAGAAAGAGGCCAGAGAGTGCGCGTGAGGATTCTTGAGGGGCCGGAGGGGCTCATCTGCCTTCAGGACCCCCTGCCCTGGCCCTGGCCTGGCCCTGGCCCTGGCCTGCTAGCTGTGCTGTCTGTGCACCTGCTGGAGCCAGTAAAGAACCTGCACGGCTTTGGGACACTTGCACGACATGAACAGGATGGTTGCGCTACAGCCCGCGAGGGTCTTTGCTTGAAGAAAGGAAGCGCAGAAAAAGGGGCTCACCTCTAGGGGTGCCTTCAGCCCCCTCACTCAGGAGTTAATGGGTGACGTGTTCAGAAGCCAGACCAGGGTGCTGCTTGGTGGAGGCAGGGAGCAGGGTGCCCCGGCTGGGAGGACAGCTGCAGGCGGGAAGCCCGAGCATCCCCTGGCACCTCCCAGAGCTGCCAGTCCTACTGCCCCCCGCCCCCAGGGGGCTCGGCCAGAGGCTTCTGTCTTTCTCCCGCCTCTGACCGACTCCAGTCCAGAGGGCGGGGTACAGGAGCACCCCAGTGGGAACAGACGTTTGCTCTGCTGGGTTTGCAGGGCTAGGGGGAAGTTAGTGTGGGAGCTCAGAACCTGACGTTCTCGGGGCGGCCGGCAGGGGGCGGCCAGCTGGGGAAATAGCAGAGGCTGCTCATTCAGCAATATTTATTGAGGACATACTGTGTTCTAGGTGGTGGGGATCTAGCATCAAGGACGTCGTGTGGGTATGGACTTGGTGGGGGAAATAGAATGAATGACACAACCCGTGTGTGACACCGGGCGATGGAAAGCTGATGGAGAAATGGGGAGAAGGGAGCCAGGCACGGTGGCTTGTGCCTGTAAGCGTCAGCCTATGAAGTGGCCGGAGCTAGGGCTCGTGGTTCGAGTCCCTCCTGGGGCCCATAGCGAGACCTAGTTCCAAAAAACAGCTGTGCGTGGTGGCGCACACCTGTAATGCCAGCTACCTGGGAAGCTGAGGCTGGGGATTGCTTGAGTCCGTGGTACCCCGGGCAACATGAGCCTGCGGTTCCATGGACAAAAACAGCGAGACCTAGTCTCAAAAAAAAAAAAAAGAAGAAAAGCTACTGGGTGGGTGGAGGTGGGTGGTTACTCTGCAGAGGGCTTGCAACTGAGGCAGTCAGCTAGTGAGCCTTGTGACAGTTCATGGGACAGCTTTGCAGCCCCAGGGCACGGCCAGGGCTAGGGGCCTGATGTCAGCATATGCTCGGGGTTTTGAGGACCACCCCGAGGCTGGAGGGAACTGGTGGGCGCGTTAAGAGGTGAGGTCAGGGAGGTGGGCGCTGGACCCTGTGGTGACTGTGCAGACTTTGCTCTTTGTCCTGAGTGTGTCTGGGAGCCCTCGGAGGCTTTTGAACGGAGGGTGACATGATCTGTGTCACGTCACCTGTGTGTTTGAAGCTCCTTCTGGCTGCTTTGTTCAGAAGAGCCCAGAAGGGCCAATGTGGATGCAAACAAGCTAGGTTGCTTCAACCAGGCAGGAAAGAGATGACCTTTTCCCACGCCCCACCCCACCCCTTCATGCAGTGAAAGAGGCTCCTAATCATCAGCTTGACCTCAACTTCCTTCCATGAACCATCTAGTGCCCACTCCACACCCCCAACCCCTCCCATGGCAGTTTTCCTCCCTGAGCTTCTGAAACATTAGACCCCTGAAGCCCGGGGATGCCAGAAACCCACATTAAGGGAGTGATAGTCTCATCGTCTCAGCTGGCTGTCCGTTGCCATGGTAACGCTGCCCAGCCCAACCAGCTGTGGCTTAAGTTGATCATGGCTGGTCCTCACTCTGTGTGGGCCTGCAAGTCCTGGGGAAGGACCTGGGCTCATCTGGCCAGCCAGCAGCTTGCAGGAGGCATGTCCCCCATCCTGGCTGACCGACAAGCACGTGCCAAGCCTCTGCTTCCCTCCTGCCTGTTAACATAGCTTTCACCAAAGCAAGTCCATTGCCAAGCCCAATGCGGGGGCCAGAAATATGCCCTGTAAATTCCATGAGTGCGGGCATAGGCAGGGATGAGGACTGGACCAGTCACACAACCCAGCACGAGCATCGTGCATGGTAGCTGCTGGTTGCTGTGACTCGTTTATTCTGCCAGAGGGTGAAGCAGCATCTTGCGTGGTTTCCCGGTTCAGAGCATCCTGCCAGCCAGCACCTTCCCTCAAAGTCTCGCCTCCAAAGTGGCACTGGGCAGCAGCAGGTCCTCCCTGGCCCACTCTCCACAGGCAGCCGAGCTCTCCTGTGAAGTTCCTAAGAGAGAGGCTGCCACATCAGCCAGCGCGGCACAGCCAGCAAGCTCAGGGCTGGCTGCCCATCGTGCCTCATCCACAGACAGGGCCAGTCACATAATGGACGGGCCTAGCGCTCAATGGCATGTGGGGCCCTTGTTCAGAACACAGGGGTGCTCCGTGGAGGCCGCGGACAGGCCTTTCCCACTCACACGTCACTCTCTGGCTCTGTAACGGTGCTTGTGTTGCTCAGTGTCACTCTCCGTCAGGCAGGTGCAATGCATGAACAGGCAGACCCTGCCCCGGCTACTGGGCGGTGTAGCCTGGAGCTGGACCCCTGCCACCAGTGGCCACCCCGCAGCACTGAGCCCCAACCTCCCCTTCCCACAGTCCTGTGAATTAGGGGCAGCCGTGAAATGGCAACCCATGAGCTGGCACACACTCAGTGCCTGGGTCAGGGTGGTGGGTCAGAGGCTCGTGCTGAGTGCATTGCGGTGCTGTCACCAAGACAGAGACAGCATGTGTGTGTGTGTATGTGTATGTATGTGTGTATGTATGTGTGTGTGTATGTGTGTGTGTGATTCAGCTTGGCTCCATGGAGGGGAGAAATACAGCAAGATCTCTGCTTTTTTTTTTTTTTTTTTTGAGACTAGGTCTCGCTATGTTGCCCAGGGAACCACAGGCTCATGTTGCCTGGGACACCATGAACTCAAGCAGTCTCCAGCCTCAGCCTCCCAGGTAGCTGGGATGACAGCCACGCACCACCATGCCCAGCTTTTTTTTGAAACTAAGTCTGGCTATATTGCCTTAGGTGGGTCTCAAACCCGTGAACTAAAGCAATTCCTAGCCTTGGCCTTGCATAGGCTGCGATTAAAGGCACACGCCACCATGCCCAGTCAAGATCTCTGCTTTTAAGAACACACAAAAGGTGGACATGAGAAAGCAGCTCGGGATGGATCTGCCTCCACATAGAGGGCCCAGGGCATCTGTGGACAGGGCCTGAGGGCCGATGCTGCTCACAGCAAAACTGACTAAGGGCCTGGGCCTTACAGTCAGACTTTGATTCAAGCACCAGCTTCCATCCTTGTCAATTTGCTATTTTGGTCAAGCAATTTATCTTCCTGACCTTCAGCTTCTTCATTTATAAGACACGGTTATTAATAGAATCTTCCTCTCTGGGCTGTTGGGAATAATAAATGAGATAGTGTATGGAAAGCACTCAGCTTGGTTCCCGGCATAACATGAGTGTTTCATGAGTAGTAATTATTGGAATGTTAATGGGCACATTATGTAGCAAAAGCTTTTAAATGCATGTCCTCTTTGACCCAGAGATTTCACTTTTAGAATCAACCCTAAGGAAACCGTCAGAAATGGCCCGCAATGATTTATGATCCTTGCATCATTACTTATTGTATTGAGAAAACATAAACAATCTTAAGATTTAATCATCGAAGCTTTAAATAAATGATGAGCCAGCCAAACAAGCACTCTACCGTTTAGCAATCAGATTGCAGAATAGTTCATGATACAGGAAAATCTTCACCCAATATTGTTGACTGATAAAAGCGGGTTATAAATCTAATGAATGATTCTGACTTTTCTTACGTTTACTTTATTCTCCCCAGAAAGTTTGTTAAAGATTTATCTTTCCATCTAAGCAACTTCAATAACAACATCTCTCAGGACCCAAACTTCGTGGTGTAGGACCGCTTGGGTGTTTGTACTCATAAGGATTCGGCACTACCCCTAGAACAAATATCCGGGAAGAAGGAGGGGTGGGGGAAGAGAATTGAGACATTAAGTGGTCACTACTGTGTGACTCTGACCAAGTCAGATGCCAAAGGCAGCCACTAGCAGCCCCTACCTCTGTGACTTGGCCTCCTCCAGAATGTGGGCTGGGCCTATTGGCTTTTTTTTTTTTTTTCTGATTCTTTTTAACCAAGGTGCTATTGGCTTACAACACAGTATGACTCAGAGGTCTAGGGTCGCACCCTTCAGAGTGTGACCACAATGCACCCACTGCCAAGGCACCGCAGACCCTACTGTAGTCCACAGGGCCCCTCCACACGTGTTCTCCACCTTCCACCACCCTCCCCCTCTGCTAGCCTCAGTCAACTGATTTCTTTTTTTTTTTTTCTTTTTTTTTTGAGACTAGGTCTTGCTATATGTTGCCCGGGATAGTCCTGATTCCCAGACTCAAGCGATCCCCAGCCTTAGCCTCCCAGCTAAGCTGGGATTACAGATGCCTGCCACTATGCTCTGTTGCTTTTTCGAGACCAGATCTTGCTAGGTTGCCCAGGTAGTCTCGAACCTGCAAACTTAAGCAATCCCAAGCCTCTTGCCTCCCAGTGCTTGGAGTACAGGCGCTCGCCACCATGCCAGGCTAGTCAACTGATTTCTAATGAGAAGTGATGGAATGAAAAGTGTTGGTTCCTAAACCTGCTTCCATCTTGGCAGCGTCTCTCTGTGCTTCTCACTGTTAGCTCTGAGGAACAGATGCCATGTCAGGAGCGGCCTCTAGGGAACCCTCTTACCAAAGACTCAAAGGTGGCCTCTGGCCAGCAGCCTTCGAGGAGCTGGATGCTGCCAGCAGCCACAGACGTGAACTCAGAACCCAGGGATGGCTGGAGCACATGGTGGCTCTAGTTTTGGACATTTTTGTTTGTTTGTTTTATTCTTATTATTCAGTGTTTTTAATAGATTGTATATATTCTACATATTAATGGCTAATATTATACAATAGTTTTGGATATGTTGAGAACCGCCCTCTGGTCTGCCTCAGGGCTCTACCCATCGCAGTCCCACCAACAGTGTACGAGGCTCCTTTTTTCCTCTATCCTTGCCAACACTTGTTGTTTCTGGTCTTTTGAGGCCAGGCACCCTCACAGGTGTGGGTTGCATCTAATTGTGATTTTGATTATTTGTCTCTCCCTGAAAAGAAGTCATGATGTGCTGCCTTTTTTTTTTTTTTTTTTTTTTTTTTTAACGTGTCTGATGGGCATCCGAGTGTCTCCTTTGGAGAGGTGCCTGTTTAGCTCTTTTGCCCATTTTTCAATTTTTCTGTTGAGTCCAATGCATTCTCTGCCTATGTCCTCTGGGTGTATAACATTCTCCCTATCAGAGGTGTCAGGAAGAGTTAGGAGGGAAAAAAACCAAAATATTTATTTTATTTATTTATTTTTAGAGACTAGGTTTCACTATGTTGCCTGGGGTAGTCCTGAATCCGCAGACTCAAGTGACCCCTAGCCTCAGCCTCCCAGGTAGCTGGGATTACAGGCATGTGCCACCAAACCCGGCTGGAAAAAAATAAAATAGAGGATCATTTGGGGCCCTGAAGGACACTGGACCAAGTCCAGTATTAAGGGTCAATTGTCCATTGTCCAGGGGCAATAGAGTACAGGTAATTGGGGGCATCCGGAAAGAAATGAGCAGAGCCATCATGATTTATTAGAGGCAGCCGTGCACTTCCACAGCAGGAGGAAGTTGGAACTGAGAATGCCTGCAGGGCAGATGAGGTGTTTACAGGGTCCTTCTCAGTTTCCTGTAGCTCTAAGTATTTCCTGTAGCTCTGAGTCTCCTGTTGCAGAGCAGCCAGGGGCTTCTTGCCGGCTAGAGGGTGGAAAGCAGAGAAATCAAATCACTGAGGGAGGTTTCGTCAGATGAGAAAGAGGCTGAAAATTATCTGAAGACACAGCAGGAATATGTACTGATGATGGAGGATCGAGCACACTTGACTCTGATGTCTTATAATTAAATAAGTGCATGGGGCCTAGAAGCAGTGTTTTGGTAGGTGGAGGCCCCAACAACGAAATGACAGAGATTCATTTCCATGCTGTGGCTAAATGGGCACTGAAGACAGAAACTCAGGCCAACTAGGACTTTCAAACAGACTAACATGTTTACCAGGCCTGAGTTTATAAGACTCCATGCAACCAGCACTGCTGCTTTTGGGTTCCCAAGCTTTGTCACATCAAGATGCTCACCACCCCCATTGTTATAAAAACATCCTCCACAAGCTGGGTGTGGTGGCGCATGCCTGTAATCCAAGCACTGGGAGGCAAGAGGCCCAGGATCGCTTGCATTCGCGGGTTTGAGAGTACCCTGGGCAACCTAGTGAGACCTGGTCTTGAAAAAGCAGCTGGGCATAGTGGCAGGTGCCTATAATCCCAGCTACCTGGGAGGCTGCAGCTGGGGATTTCTTGAGTCCCCAGGTTCAAGACTACCCCAGGCAACATAGTGAGACCTAGTCTCAAAAAAAAAAAAAAATACTCCTCAGTTGCTGGGTCTTTACATCATTCCCTCCAGAACCATGAACCAGGGTGGAAGCAGGCAGCTGGCCGAGTCCAGATCACATACTCACAGCCAAGCAGCCAGAGAGTTAGAGGAGGTGGTCCTGGGACTTTCTGGTAGCCCAAGAGGAGTAGAAGGACCTGCTGAGATCCACCAGCCGCCACCTGGGAGTTGGTGCTTCGCTCCTGAAGGGACTATATATGCTACCCACAGCATCTGCCAGGGACCCTCAGCGGTCTCGCGAGAGTACTCTGGCTTTACTCTGAACTACGTTGGAAACTCGGAAGGATGGTAAACAGGAGTATCACAGCCGAAAGTGTCCCCCTGACTACTCTGGTAAGAATAGATGGCAGGGGCCAAAGACAGATGCCCTGAGACTAGGTAAGATGCTATTTTAAAAAATGGAGACATCCCAGTTAAAGGGTGGATGGGTGTGTGACCGGCTCTGCCGGAGGACAAGTCTTATGTGAAGCTGTGGAGGCTTGGATGTGACACTGATGCCATTTCAGATGTTGGAGTGGTTACTCAGTATACAGTGGGATATAAAGAAAACTATGCAGGGGTGGGGGGGCAGGGAAGAGAAAGGAAAGTGATACACTTTCTGAATTCCAAGGGCAGACAATTGTGGTGCTTTCTCGGCTGGGAAACAGAGCTTGGAGCCAGTGGTTAAGACATTGAACAATTCAGGATTTTCTAGAACGCTTTGGCAAGACAATATGTAATTGGTGCTCACCATAGAGAACATTACCCATGTCAAGAAAGGGGGAGAGAATGGGGGAATGGGGGAATGGTTTAGGAGTGAGACAATCTCTTCTTTGTGGAGGGCCTCAGGCATGCCTTTGTCTCTCCAACTGGAGCGAGAAGACAGTGGTCATGAGAGACGTGCAGGATTCTATCCCTGAGACGATTCCAGCGTCCCATTTCCCACTGTTGTCCAATCAACTGCCCACCCACGCAGTACCACACAGTCTGGCGTCACTGTGAGTCAGAGGAGGAAAGAGTGGAACGTGTCTGTTGTCTTGGCAGCAAAACCTGGTGATTTGAAACCATTTGAGTAAGACCTGTGACTGGAAACCAGCCCCATGGGGGAAATGCTGAGGTTTATGAAAGAGCGTGGCACAACCAAGAATATGGCCTTTGGCAACAGACCAATGAGGGTTCGGCAGCCAGTTCTGCCACTTTCTGCCTGTGTGACCTTGGAAATGTTACTGATTCATTTTAGCTGAGTTTCTTCATCTACTACTGCTTCTGCAGTGTGCCCACCAAACTCTCAGGAACCTTGTGATAACACAGCTGTTCTGGAGGGAGGTCTAAGATCTTGAATTTCTTTCTTTCTTTTTTTTTTTTTTTGAGACTAGGTCTCACTATTTTTGCCCGTGGAACCGCAGGCTCACATTGCCCGGTGTACACAGACTCAAGCAATCCCCTCAACCTCAGCTTCCCAGGTAGCTGGGATTACAGGTGTGCACCACCACGCCCAGCTGTATTTTTTTGGAACTAGGTCTCACTACGGGCCCCAGGCGGGACTTGAGCTGTGACACCTAGCCCCAGCCGCATCATAGGCTGAAGCTTACAGGCACGAGCCACCGTGCCGGGCAGATCCTGAATTTCTAATCAGTGCTCAGGTAACAGGACACTGCCTGCCCCTGGACTGGCATGCCGAGGAGCACAGATGCGTGCAGGGGTGAGCTGGGTTTTATGTGTCGTTCATGAAGAGCTTAGGTGTAGTGCCTGGTCTGATGAATGCAGTTATTCTTCCTTGGGCAATTGGAAGCAGTTGATTTGGACTTGAGGGGATGACCCTGATCAGGGTTGCAGACAAAGGATTAAATTCCCAAATGAATGGCCCTTCATTCACACCGATGATCCTTCAATTCACACCCTCCCAGGACAGAGAAGTCTGGGGAAGTTGTGGGGCAGGTGTTGCAATGCAAAGTAAAGGTTGTTTTCCTAGGACCTGTGATGCCTCTGTTTCACTTTTGCCCTGTGATTTTGGAGAAGTCCCTGCCCATCTCTAGTTCTCCATTTTTCCCTTGAGATTTGAGATCATTGAATCAGATGATTCCTGTGTTCTCCTCTCCTCCAAATTATAATAATTGGTGGTACTTAAAGCAAACCAGGGACTTCAGGTCCAAACTTCAGGTTCACTGCACTCCCTGTGTTGCCTGTGGCAGGAAGATGTGATGTGGCCTTAGTGGATGAGACCTTTCACAAAAACTCATTATTTCTTAAACTAAAAATGATTTTAATATCCTCACTTCCTTCCCCATTTTCCTTTCTCTGGTTACTACTATTTTATAGGACATCAGAAACTTTTTAATATCATACTCCAGGTTTTCAAAGCCATCCCCCACCCTTCAAAACCTTTGTCCTCCAGTGAGCGAAGTAGTAATTCGTACTACAGTGTGAATGATGTTAACTCTTCATTTTCCTAGTGTATTTTTATGTGTGTGTGTATATTTTAGAAAGAAGGTCTTGGATGGTTTCACTTATCTGTGGACTACAGAGAAACAAAACAAAGGGTTGAAGAAACTCAAACCAATAACAAGTTCTAAAAATAAAGCTATGGAATTGAGGCTACATGACAGGCAGGGGTGGACATGAACATGAAGAGGGGAAGAGGAACAATAGACTAGGGAGGAGGGCTGTGGGAGCCGTGGTGGTGGGTGTGGTGTGGTGACAGGAATCTGGGCAGGTGTGATCTTGATTCTGAATAGCACAAGTGTTGTGAACCAATGGTATCGTAAATAAATGAACAAGAAGATCTTGATACTTGCAGCTTACAAAGAAATTATTTGTAAAATTTCAGGACCAGACACCAATGAGTTAGGAACACAGCAGCACCTTTGAGGCGGAGGAGGGCATCTCTTCATGAACACACTCCCCAGTACCTTCAGACAAGCCCAGCTGTGTCTTCACAAGAAAGTCAGATGCTCTTGCAATTATCCCAGCATAATTTTTCCGAAAAAAAGTTGTTGCCGTTGCCACCGCAGCCTCCGTAGAAAAACGACTGGCACTTGGCAGTTTTTGAGTTGTAAAACCACCGTGGGATCCTAGCACGGCAGTGGCCCCTCTCCACCGGGAGGCTGCAGACCTCTGAGGACAAAGCCATGGGCAGACCTAGAACGAGAGCAAGGCTGAGAGGCTGAACGCCACCTTCCCTCTGCAGGTGCCACGTGCCAGGACCTCTGATGGCCGGGGCACAACCACCAGGCACACCAGGCTGGCTAAGTGCTGTGCCCAGTCCTGCTCCCTGACCCATTCAGGCCAAGCCTCATCCCCTCATCCATCTCCAGAGATGCTGTGGTTTTTCATTGCTGAGTTAGTTTCCCATCCAGGGCAAGCCCAGAATGGAAGACCCAGCCACAGAGAACTTACACCTTTCCCTTGCCACTTAATGATGATCCATTGAATGCATTCAACTCTCCAAATTTCATTGGTAAAATTAAGAAGTTGAATCCCCTCACTTTTTTTTTTTTTTTTTTGAGACTAGGTCTCGCTATTTTTGCCCATGGAACCACAGGCTCATGTTGCCCGGGGTACCACAGACTCAAGCAATCCCCTGCCTCAACTTCCCAGGTAGCTGGGATTACAGGCACACGCCACCATGCCCAGCTATTTTTTGGGGACTAGGTCTCGCTATGGGGCCCCGGTGGGACTCAAACCGTGATCCCTGGCCCCGGCCACAGTTTCCTAGGCTGCCGCTTACAGGCATGCGCCACTGTGCCCAGCCTGAATCCCTTCACTTCTGAGAACCTTCCCAGATCTGATCTTCTAGACTTTGATGAGTAAGCTCTCTCAGAATGTCCTTCTGTCTTCGGTAGCAATCCTACAGTGGAAGGACTGACTGTGTGCAAGAGCGGGGTTCAAACTCAACTCCATCTTTTTCTTGTGCTGTGATCTTGAACATGACCTCTATCTTTAGCACTTCATTTATTTCACCTTAAAGCAGGGGTGTGCTTTCTACACCAAGGCTTGCTTAAAGCTTAGCGCTAACCATGGCTAAACAGAAAAGGATCAGTGAGTAGGAACTGCCTTCAATCACTCTCTCCTTTACCAGAGACTCTTGAGAGCAGGGATCTCCTGCTGCTCGTTTTTTCAGGATCTACATGCCAAACACAGACCTGGCTCTCAATTCCCAGTAAATATCTGTTAATAGAAAGGGGGCGGGGGAGAAAGATCTGAGATCTCTGAGACAGGGTTTCAAGTTTCTTTGTATTCTCTTTTTCTGTCCTTTCTATGTAAATGTTTTATCCTTGCACTTATTCTTCAAGGTAGATATTAGGAGCTCTACTATTATAGGAAGAAAAACTAAGGTTGCCTTTCTTAATGTCACACTAGAAAGTGGAAGAACCAAGAATCAAAACCAGGGTAGTCAGACTGCAGGAACTTGTAGATCCTTGATTCATATTTGTTATTGTAGGATGGGTTGGGGAGTGGATGGGTGGGTGGGGGAGTGGGTGGGTGGGTGAGTAGGTGGGTGAATGCTCACAACTATGGTGAACTTGCAGGCATCAGGTTACGCAGAGGAAAATTTCAGGCTCTCTCTTCTATCTGTAAAGCTGTCTCTAGGCGTTCAGAGCAGTGGGAAAGCAGCAGAATAGCTTGTTCAGGTAATTATCCTGGATGACCCCACAAGATGGGAGGCTGAGTAAGGCATGTTGGAGTGTTCCTGAGAGATCCTGATAGCAGCAGCCTCTCTGCTGGGCCCTGGCTGGTGGCCCTGTAAGGGCCGGAGTCCAAAAAAGCTTTTTGCCTTCTGTCCTGTTCCTCGGCTCCTCCATCTCATTAAAGCAAAGGAAAATATCCTGACCTGTTTCCTTTCTTATGGAATGAGGATGGTGATACCCTCTGGACTTCC
>PVHY01008586.1:19546-60883 GCA_004024945.1 Uropsilus gracilis
TTTTTTTTTTTTTTTTTTTTTTTTTTTTTGAGACTAGGACTCGCTATTTTTGCCCGTGGGACCGCAGGCTCTCGTTGCCCAGGGTACCACAGACTCAAGCAATTGCCAGCCTCAGCTTCCCAGGTAGCTGGGATTACAGGCACGCACCACCACGCCCAGCTATTTTTTGGAACTAGGTCTCGCTATGGGCCTCAGGTGGGACTCGAACTGCGATCCCTAGCCCCGACCGCTTCATAGGCTGAAGCTTATGGGCACGAGCCACCGTGCCCAGCCAGTTCTTTATTTTCAACCTGTCTTTTTGAGAGATTTGCTCTCTTGTCCTTTCAGATCTTGACAGGAGGGCTTCTCAGCTAGTAGAACTGGCTGGCTAAGGAGTTTGCATTTTTCTTTTTTTTCCTAGTACATCTGCTTAAGGCTTCAAAAATCCTTCTAAGAACCCAGCTATACCCCCCACTTTTTTTTGGCTCCATCTTCATGACTGATTGATTAGTTTCAAGACAAGACCTAATAAGAGCTGAGTTACCCTGAGTACTTGCATCTGAGACTATCCAGCCAGTTGGTCAATAAAGTAGATAAGAACATTCCTCTTATTTTGAACACTGCAACTCAGAACAGGTTAGTGATGTCCTCACGATGTGGGTTTGTAAGTGCTGAGGCTGGAACCCGAGCCCAACCATCTGACTCCAGAACTGCCCTCATTTCCCTCCTGGTACAGAGCTCCTAAAACTTAACTGTGAGTCAGAATCCCCTGGAGGGCTTGTTAAACCAGATGGTGAAATCACTCCCAGGTGATGCTGCTGCTGTAGGGCCAGAAGACAAACTCTGACTACTGCTGGCCCTTGGGGTTATTGGGAGGCTTAGTTCTCTTCCCTCTAACTCTACATTTGCCTGTAAGACTCTGTCATCTTGTCATCTGAAGCTTCATGCAGAGAGCAAGGCTGCTTACAGCATGTCAACAGAAATAACCTCTGAAGACCAGACTTTTACCACTTTTATCTCCCCCCTTACACTTTTGTGTATTTGAATTGTAGACAAGCATGTTTTTCAAAATAACCGTGTATGATATAATATGCCCCTTTATAGGGGGAATTATATCACTGTCTGCTCAAAAATCTTGGGAACAAGGGGTCACCAGTCTCATTTCCAGTGGATTTTCTTGGATAGAAAACATTTTATCTCCTCAGGTTTTCATTTCAGCAAAGAGTCCAGAAAGGAGTCTTTCCCTACAAGTGGTCTGACTTGGCTAAATCCCTGTCTCCCTTTCTCAGTTTTATCTGGCCACTACCAGCCCATGCCAGACCCTTCTCTGTTTTACTTTTTCACTCTTTTATAGCACATTTATTGCCTATCGTTGCTGACTGTGAAGATATCACTTGTCTCTCTCCTGCTGGAATATGAATTCCCAAAGGCAAGATCTTTGTTTTGCTTTCATCTCAGCACCTAGGACAGGGCCTGGCATGTCCTATAACCCAACACCTGGCTCATCAGTTGGATTCACTTCCTATCTGATTACATAGAAAATGGACTCTCTCTCTCTGTGTCCATTCTGGGCACATGCCCCTGTCCTAGTCCCAGGCCACTCTTGAAGCACCCACATTCCATACACACCTGGTATTGCCTCAGATTGAAGCTCTTGGCAGAAGACGAGTAGCAGAAATGCGAGGAGAGCTGGGAGCTGCATGGTTCCAACTAGTAAGTGCCCCAGTGTGGGTTGGTATTTTAAGGAGAACAGAAACCAAGGGGGAGGAACCTGGCTATACATCGAGCTCATTCAACCCCTAACTCCTGTTATTTGCAAGACCAGGCTATGTAGGAACAGAATGTCCAGCCAAAATGCACCCTGCTCCTCTCCTGCCTTATCTGATCTGATTTTATCCAAGGTCACTTTGCTACAGCTCAGGCTGGAAGACCCTTTGACTATAATGAAACAGTAGCTACCACTGATTAAGTGCTCTCCCCTTGCCAGGCATCATCTAAGACACTTCACACATAACCTCCCTCAGATCTACACTGATTCCCCCCAAACCTGGAACCCCATTTTGTAGATGAGAGCAGTTTAAACTACCTTGACCATTGTCACATGGACGGTGGAGTTTCAGAACCAGAAGTGGGACCCTGGTCTGTCCACCTTTGGTGCTCTAGTCTCACTCACTCATTCAACAAATCCTAAGTTCTCACAGTGCACCAGGCATGGCTTCAGGGACCCCCTCCCTCTCATCTGAGGGTCCCCAGGGAATTATTCCAACCACACATTGCCCGGAGGTCAAAAATGGTTGCCAATAGGCTAGGTATATTCAAATAGAAATGCCAGAACTCCGCAAAGAAGGAAAACCTAACTTGGTTTGATTTAGAGTCATTCTGTCTTGAAAAAGTGCCCGGCAATTGCCTGCTCTTCCCAGGATCCTCCAGATATCTGTTAGTGGGACAACAAAATTAGCATGTGTCAGTGGGGTTTAGTGAGCTTTGCAACAGAAGCCTAGATTGTGTTCTTGAATCCAGGTACTCTTGACATTGGGTAAGTCATTTATTTATTTATTTGTTTGTTTGTTTATTTATTTATTTATTTTATTAGTTACAGAGACAAGGTCTTGCTAAGTTGCCGGGGGTAGTCCCAAACCTGCAGACTCAGGTGATCCCTAACCTCAGTCTCCCGGGTAGCTGGGATTACAGGCACACTAGTCTCACTATGTTGCCCAGGGTAGTCTTGAGCCCATGGACTCAAGCGATCCCTGGCCTCAACCTCCTAGCGCCGGGATTATAGGCACGCACCACTGTGCCTGAACCTGGGTAAGTCATTTAACCCCTCCAAGCCTTGGCCTTCTCACCCATAGATTGAGATGATTTCCGCTGAGTTAGCATCATTCCGAGAATCAGCACATTTTTGGAATATGACTATGGAAATGGTTCAAACCTTGTAATTGCACCACAGGCACATGCCTTTTTGGAAAGGGAGTGCTAACTGGACTGGTGACAGCTTGTCACCTGCAGAAGCATGGGACCCATCTATGTACATTTCCAGTAGCTCTTCCTTCTCCTAATACCCTGCAGCCATGGTGTCATTCCTTGGCCATTGTTTCTTTGACTGTAATTCACACAGTGGTTGGCAAAGTCTCATCACCTGCTGATCTTCACCTTTTCCTCTTTCTTTCTTTCCTCGAAGTCTGCATCCGTGTGACATGTTGCTTGTGCTTTGGTGGCTCCATCAGTATTATCCCTGATATCACTTTCCTGTGGGTGGTCAAATCTGTTCAAAAGAAACCAAAATAATGGCAGAAGGAGATGAGCAGGAATTGGACAGACTACCATTTGCCACTCGGGGTTGCCCTTTCGCTGAGAGCTTAGAACAGTGCTCCCCCTTCTAGAGCACTTCAGGACTGAGCACCAGCTTATTGACATCTACTGGAAAAGCACTTTTCACTTGGGGAAGGGCAAGTTCACATCGTGCTTGACAATGTCTAGATACATTTTTGATTGTCACAAGTTTGGAGAAGGAACCATCTTTTGGCAGAGACAAAGGATGTTGCTGAATGTCCTACAAAGCTCAGGAAAGTCTGCACAACAGAGGATTCTCTGGCCTCAAATGGCAGCAACACCAAGCCTAGGAGCCCAGCAGAGGAGTTATGGGTATGAACATTTTTTGAAATTGTACAAATATTTCCAATTCTAGAAGCATGACAAGAACCACAAAGTGAGGGCAGGGGGTGTGTACCCAGTGTACTGGTCACTTGGTTGAATAGGCCTTGTGGGTGGCAGGAAGAGGCACTGACCTTTCAAAACCAGACAGTCAGTGCCCAGGTTGCCCTGGGTAAACCATGACACAGGGACTTGCCCTTCCTTGGATGATTTGGGTGGCAAGGCTGCTGTAACTCCTGAAGATGAAGAGCCAAAGTAAAAGTTATTAGAAGCATACTCAAGAAGATAGCAGGAAGTTCTAACTGGTGAGTTAGCGCTGATATTCAGCAAAACGTCTTAATCCTACATGTCCACCCTGTGTGTGTGTTAGAACTGAATGACCTTTGATTGAACCCCGTTGACTCAGGTGGTATAGGGGTAGGGAAGATAGAGCAGGGTGAAATTCTGAAAACAAAAAACAAACAAACAAACAAAAAACAGTTTCCCCATTCAGATTCCAACCTAATATAACCTTTATCTTTTCTAGAAGAGGGAAAGAAGCTAACATTGCCCAAATGTTAATTATAGATCAAAGAGTGTTCTGTCTTGTCTTATCAAATTCTCATTTAAAAAAATGAGATCTATAGCAGCCTAGGAAGCCGTGGTGGGGTCCAGGGATCGTGGTTGGAATCCTGCTCAGGCAACGTAGCAAGACCTAGTCCCCAAAAAATAGCTGGGCGTGGTGGCACGCGCCTGTAATCCCAGCTACCTGGGAAGCTGAGGCTGGGGATTGCTTGAGTCTGTGGTACCCCGGGCAACATGAGCCTGCGGTTCCACGGGCAAAAATAGTGAGACCTAGTCTCAAAAAAAAAAATGAGATCTTATAAATAGTATAATATATGACTATCTTATTATAAAATGAGATCGTATTATTATAAATGCTAGATATTATGACCACCATCTTACAGAATAGGGGAACAGGAACTTAGAGCACATGCTTGACTGTATAGCAAATATGCTCATCATAAATATATATACACCGACAGTTTATTTCTATCTTTACTTATGTTCAAAATAAATGCCTAGCTGGGCACGGTGGTGCGTGCCTGTAAGCAGCAACCTAGGAAGCCGCGGCAGGGACGAGAGATCACAGTTCGTGTCCTGCTCGGGGCAACATAGCGAGACCTAGTCCCAAAACAATAGCTGGGCATGGTGGTGCACATCTGTAATCCCAGCTACCTGGGAAGCTGAGGCTGGGGATCGCTTGAGTCTGTGGTACCCCAGGCAATGTGAGCCTGCAGTTCCTCAGGCAAAAATAGCAAGACCTAGTCTCAAAAAAAAAAAAAAAAGTCCAGAGGGGAAAAATAAGGTTGAGCACCTTAAAAGTAGAACCAATTTTTGTCTTCAAACAGCCAAGTGAAAGTTTTAGCAGAAGATAATCTTTAACATTCTATAATTTATTTTTGTTTAGACACTTGAATATAAAGTGTTAGAGTAAGGAAGCAATGTCAGAACAGAGGTGCTCGAAGTCTTCTTGAGACATGAGAAGTCCCCAGTGCAAGAGCTTAAGGATGACCCCTTTCCCAGAAATTTTGATCCTATAAAGTTTGCATTTGAGTGACTGAGATAACAAATGCATCAATGCATAGAAAAGGACTTAAATGGATGTCTGTTTTCCCACAGTCTGCTGAAGTCATGTGGTGTATCAGATGCCTTATGCCTGCTCAATTAGCATTGCTTGTTTGTAAGAAGGTGGGTGAGGGAAAGTGAGAAAGAACAATAAGTGCAATTGAACTCAGCCAAAGAGGCTAGGACTGAATGTAAACATGAACCATCCAGTGAGTTTATTTAGTCTTAGAAAGCTTTTTATAAAGTGTAAAAGAATGGTTTACAACAAGTTAAACAAGGGGAGGAAGAATTAGCTTAGGAAAAATGAGATTAGGCAAAACACTAGCTCCTGTGGAATACAAGGAGACAGGGGATTCATTCATTAGCTTGCTGTTAACGCTTAGGGAGTGTCTCTAAGGGTTAATATTGGAGGAATGGGGACTGCCAGATAAGAAACCCACCAGAACCATTTCCAGTGTGCTGGGATGATGTTGGAATGAATAAGAGTATGTCATCATTCATCTCATGTTTTCTTTCTTTCATTTTTATTTTATATATATATATATATATATATATATATTACATTATTGTGTATCCCAGGGTTTTCCCATTTCCTTAACACTTGTTAACCATCTTATTCTTTTGTGGTCTCTACCTCCCCTGTTTTCTTCCCCCTCCTCCTCTCACATTATTGTTCAGTTCTGTTGGTTGTTCCTATTTTTTCTTATTCATTTGTTTGTTTTTCCCTATATCCTTCATATAAATGAGACCATCCTGTATTTCTCTTTTTCTTTCTGGCTTATTTCTGCTAGTATGAGTCCTTCTAGCTCCATCCATGTTGCTGTAAATGACATATGTTTGTCCTCCTTGATGATGCATAGTATTCCATTGTGTACATAGAACACATTTTTTTCAGCCATTCATATGTCTGGGGGCATTTGGGTTGTTTCCATATCTTGGCAATTGTAAACAAAAGCTGCAATAGACATGCATGTACAGACGTCCTTTTTAATTAGTGTTTTCATGTCCTCTGGGTAGAGTCCCTCTGAGGGCATCTCGTGTTTCTTATTAGTTCATGGTGTCCCACACTTGTTAACTTTACAATGTATAGTCCATACTATATAGGAGAGACAACCCTCCAAACCCAAAACCTAGATCTCAAGGACAGTTCCTTGAGCTCACTTCTTCCTTCTAAGTGCCATGGCCATGGAGTACAACTTACCTGGGAAAGCAGATGTAGGACAAGGGTTTGGCGTCCTGGATCATCTTCCTGGAAGATTTGTGGTCTACGTTATGACTTACTGGATCTCCTGGTTGTCTGCACAGATCCACCCTTTTCCCATCACTCCTACCACCAATACCTTCTTGAATATCACTAAAGGTGGATGAGAGCTAAGAAAGTGGTAAGTCTATGGGGGAAGATCTTTTCTTAGTCCTTTCCCAATAGTGCAGGCATGGTACCTGGGGTCCTGAGAGGTAAGTGATCTGCTCGCTGTTGCAGAGAGATGATGGGCTGGGACCAGCATTAAGGACAGTTGCCAAGACCAATCATTGCATTCGTCTAGCTCAAATATCTTATGTTGAAGAGAATGTTGTTTTCCTCTCAAGTCCCAGTTCTTTCCCAGTGCCCAGATCCTTCTGATGAGAAAGTAAGATAACAAATGACCTTGGTGTTACATACTTTTGGGCATCTGTTACCCTTCCAGGGCAAAGCTCCTCCCAGAGCAAAGCGCCACCCAGAGCAGGAACCAGCAGTGGGGTGGGAACCATCCCATGGTCGAGCAGATCAACCATGTAAGGGTGACGGCCTATCTGGCAGGAAAAGTTCCCTTGTACTCTGCGAAATTTCTAGAATCAGCATCCTCCCCGGTACCATCTTGATTGTGTCAAGTTTCTGGACTCAAAAGACTGCTGGTTATTTTAAGCAGAAATGAGGTTTTGTGTTTTGTTGTTTACTTTGGACCGTTCCCAGAATCAGCAGCAGCACTAGAAACTAAGGTCAGAATGGATGGGAACAAGGAAGACACCGTCAACAAAACCCTGAGCCCTGGACACCCTTCTTGCTCCAACCATACTAATACCATCACGCCTGAAAGCTCCGGCCCCAGGAACAGGGTGCAGTTCTTTCTTCACTGCCCCTGTTGGGATGAACTTCTTGCTTCTCTTTTTCCTAGTTCTAAAGTGAGTGTGACTGATTGGTTAAGCCTAAGACAAACACCTGCTCCTAAGTGTGAGAGGGGCTGGAAAGTGAGTCTACCAGCAGGTCACTTCCCTGGTCTCTCAGCTTCAAGCCCATTCTCGGAAACTTCTCTAGATGAGTCCAGAGATGATGCTGGGAATGGGATGGTGCAGATTGCTAGTCTGTTCTAAACCCCATAGCTTGAATGTCACTGGGCATTTATTTCTAGCTGGCAAGACGACCTCTGTACAGACAGGATGCACAAATAGAATTCTTTAGAGTCTTCTAGTCTGAAGTGCAACAAAGAAAGCATTTATTCAAGTTCCAGGCACTCTGAGGAGAGAATAAAGGAAGTAAGGAGAGGGCAGCCGAGGGATCATGGGTAAGCATGGCACCTGGAGATCCTGCTTGAGATGCTCTCTGGGTGCTAATGGGCCTTGACATGAGCAGATGGCCAACAACAAAGGGACACAGCATCTTCCACTAGGCCATCATGAGGCAAGGGCCCCCTGCGCTCATCCCTCAGGGCCCTGGGCTCAGTCCTGAGCAGGTGAGCAGATCCTATCAAGTGCAGGGCACAGGCTGACCACTTTCAAGGACCTCCCTGGCCCATGGGCCCCAGGACACAGTGGTTCTGTTCCACTCACTCATGTATGCTGACCCCTGGCCAGGGCTTCCAGAACCAGTGAGGTGGACAAACATCAGGTACTCAGGATTCCTGAGATGCCCATTTTCTTCGAATTTGGAAGTCTCCTTTGCCGCTGCCAGTCTATCAGCGTCATCTCAGGATGAGAATCTGGGGTCCTGCAAGGAGCACCCCCCACCCAACCCCACCCCAACCAGGTCATACAGTCCACAGTCAAAGGTGGATTCAGATCTGGACTTCTCGCACGCTAGACATGTGCTTGTCCTACAGAGACCAGTGGTGATTTGTTGGTCATTTGGTCCAGACCACGAGGATGCATGCCACAAGGACAGGCTTCCCAGGACTAGCTCTCAGTGAGTGTGGTAACAAGAACAACGTGGGGCTCCTGCCATGGGGCCCTCTCTTCAAGCCTGGATCCCCCTTATCTTGCCCTTCATGGACCCCTTTCTTCCCCCAGACTTCCCCAAGCCTCATCCCTGGCCTCTCCCATCACCTTTCCTTTGCTCACCCCCATTTCCTCCTTAACTGTTCCCAGCAGCTATTGCTGGGACTCTATTTCCCTCAAACCCAGCAACGTAAAACAACCACTGTATGAGTGGAGAGCCTGCGGGAAGCAGCAGGTTGAGATCTGAGATCCGAGAGCTTCACGTGGATGCAGGGAGCCATGGCCATTTGAAGACCCCGTTGAGCTGGAAATGGACACTGGTCCCCAGGTGGAGCACCCCTGGGCTGCTGGCCAGAGCCCCTGCCTGGACGCTCGGAAGGCCTGTCTCAGGGTAGGAGGGCCCCTGACGTGGCTCTAGACCCCACAAACCCTGGTTCTCTTCTGAGTCTATTCTTCAGTGTCTTATGATAGTTTTACAGGGGCAGCAGCCCCCAGAGCCCTCGATTTGCAGGATTTTCTCGCTTCTCTCTTAATTTCTGTTGTCACTGGAAGACTCGGTGACTTCTCCGCAACCTGCACCAAGGAATCAGATGCAGAATACCCAGCCTCTCCCAGAGGGGAATAAAGGGAGGTGAGGAACCCCAGGGACAAAGGGTGAAGGGGCCCCCAGGGACTGTGATGGGGCATTGGTGGTGGGTGAAATACATTTGAAGAGCTGCGACCCTGCACCCCTAGAACATGGTGCTGGAAACCAACATTGCCTCAGTTAGAAATATTTTTAAATAAATAAACAAAAAGAAATCTTCAGCCTCAGAGATGTCAGACCCCACAGGGCACTTTATTAGGGGAAACAACTTCCTAAATATAAGTGGGCCCTGATAGTGAAGAGATAGGGATGCATGTGAGAAGGGGTTAAGAAGCAATGTGTTTGAAACTGGGGTGGGGAGCCTAAAACCTGGAGTTTGGGTTTTTGGAGCAGTTAGTCTTGGTGGCTGAAATTGGGCCAGTGGGAGCCAGCACAGAGGCCGGAGGGGAGAGGCTGGAGCAGGACCCCTGTGCTGGAGGCTGTCACAGCTCTCCCCATTCTAGAACTCTGCAAAAGAAGAGAGAGAACAGTGAGAAACTTGGTCCCTGCTCATCTTAACAATCAAACCTTAGCGTAATGGGAAAAGCAGGTGGGGTCATTTTTTAATTTTTATTTTATTTATTTGTTTGTTTGTTTATTTATTTATTTTGAGACTAGGTCTCGCTATTTGCCCAGGGAACCACAGACTCTCGTTGCCCAGGGTTGCCCAGGGACTCAAGCCACCCCCAAGCCTCAGCCTCCCAGGTAGCTGGGATTACAAGCACACACCACTTTGCCCAGCTCTTTTTTGAGACTAGATCTCGCTATGTTGCCCCAGGTGGGTCTCGAACCCATGGTCAAGCGATTTCCAGTCTCAGCCTCCCGTCCTAGGCTGGGATTAAAGCCGCACACCACTGTGGCCAGCTTTGGGATCATTTTTAGCAACGGGGTGACTTTGGAAGGTAGTCTGGCTTTTCCAGGAGCTGCCTAGTTACAATCACTAATGGCAACCTCTTTCACCCTCAAAAGTGTCTTGGTTTGGTCAGTAAAGCACAGAGTGGTCCTGACTATCAGCATCTTAAAAAGGAAAAGGAAGAGAACCGGTAACGAAGACTGGAGACAAGTGAAGACCAGGAATGCATGGTTGGCTGGTGTGCGGGGTCGAGCCACCGCCTCATCTCAGACACTCCCCCACACCTGCCTCCTCTCTCTGCAGCCCCCATCAACCGCATTCTTATCCGCTTCCTGGCAGCTACTGTTCCCCTTCCCACTCTCGCTCACAAAACATCCTCTACTTGTCAAGGGGCATTCTCCCCTCCAGATTGGACTGGTTCTACCTGCCCTAGACCTTGCCAAGTTCCTGGATCCTGCTGGCCAACACCCCAACCTCCCAGCAAGGCCCAGGTGAGCCTGGGAGCCTGCGGTCCTTGGTGTTTATATTTTCTTTGGCAGATGTCCTGGCAGATAGCTTCCGGCTGGAAGTTATTATTGTTCCCTCGGCAGTCACTGTAGATGAACCCAGAGCAGACGCTGGCTTTTTGTTTGTTTTTTTTAATCATACCACCGGCATGGAAAGTAGGCCAGGCAGGGGCCAGGTTCCTCTGGCAAACTGCACAGGTCTGCAGGGAGATAAGGGAACAGAAGTGTTTGGATGCTTGCCTCCCTGGAGAACATTCCAGGAAAGTGTAAAAGCACGGTGGAGTGTAGAAGCACAGTTATTATTACTGCCATTTTTTTTTGAGACTATGTCTCACTATGTTGCCTGGGGTAGTCCCGAACCTGCGGACTCAAGTGATCCCTAGCCTCAGCCTCCCAGGTAGCTGGGATTACAGGTGCATGCCACCAAGCCTGGCCAGTATTTTGTATGTTTGTTTGTTTTTTGAGACTAGGTCTTGCTATTTGCCCATGAAACTGCAGGCTCACGTTGCCCAGGGTACCATGGACTCAAGCAATCCCCAGCCTCAGCTTCCCAGGTAGCTGGGATTACAGGCACGTGCCACCACATCCAGCTATTTTTTGGGGGACTAGGTCTTGCTTCGTTGACCGGAATGGGACTCGAACCACAATCCCTAGACCCAGTCACTTCATAGGCTGAAGCTTACTGGCACGAACCTCCATGCCTGGCTGTTTTTTGTTTTGTTTTGTTTTTTAATGAAAGTAAAATTGATGTACATTATTCTAGTTTCAGGTCTACAACATCACGGTTTAGCATCAGTATTCACTGTGAAATGATTGCTGCAGTGAATCTGTTTACCATCTTTTTTCAGCCCCTTTCAAATTTTCAGTGCCCTGTGATCCAGTATAGCCCCAAGCAGTGATCACATCGCCTGGCTTTTTTTATACCTGGAAGTTTCCAACTCTTGATTCTCTGTACCTTGCCCTCCTCTACCTGCTGGAAACCACCCATTGGTTACCTATGATTTTCATTGAGTTGAGTTAGCTATTTTGCTTTTCAGATCCCACTTTCAAAGAGAAATCCAATGGTATTTGTCACTGTGTCAGATTTATTTCACTTAGCATTATATCCTCAAGGTCACACCCCTGTCAAATGACAAGGTTCATTCTTTTTCATGACTGAGTGGTACCTACTGTGTCTGGATGCCACCTCTCCTTTCTCTAGTCAACCATCAGTGGACACTTCTGTGGTTTCCGTATTTCGGTCACTGTGATTATTTCTATTTATTCCTCAAAGCCGTCCTAGACGTCAGACTCTCCTGCCATATTTTTTCTGTATCTATTGTGCCCTATTGCTTTTCCTTACTGCACTTCCACTGTGCATCCACACGTATCCCTTCTGTGTATTTATTCCTAGTTTCTGATTCCTCTGGAGAGTGTAAAGTTTGCATCTTCACACCATCATAACCTGTGTCTGGAAAGCTCTTCCCTCCAATTTTTGTTACCCTCAACCCATCTTTCAGGTGTGAAATCATGGATTTCCTGACCTCCCTGGCTATACTGAGCAAGCAGAACCATTATGTGTGTCAGTAAGGACGTCAATAAATATTAGTTGAATGAATTAATGGATGAATGGATGAGTGAGTGAATTGATGTTAGCCTTGATGGTCTTCTTAGAACTCAACCATATGAGCCGAGAAGAGAGAGTGTAGCAGGCCAATATGATAGCGTGTGGACATCTGGTGGGACTTCAGTGGCTATTCTACATCTCAGAAAATCGCATAAGAGTCTCCAAATGATCATATGGTCTCTTTTTCTTACAGACCAGGAGACCAAGGCCTGTAAAGGGAAAACTACATTATCACATCACATACTTAAATAGGAGCAGAAACAAAATACAACTCATGTCCCCCTATACTCACCCCAGCTCAGCACTGATAGGATTTGTGAACATGTACCCTGGCTTGTGGTCGGAGATCAGTCTTCAGTAAAACAAAGGAGGAGGCTGCCTAGGCCAGAATAGGTGGCACAAAGTGGGAGTGGGATCCGCAGGAAATCAGTGAGTTACTTTGACTGAGGTTTTTAAACATTCCTTTTCTTCCTTTCCTTTTTTTTTTTTTTTTTTTGAAATTTGGTCTCTCTATGTAGCCTGGGGTAGTCCCAATCCCGCGGACTCAAGTGATCCCTAGTCTCAGTATCCCAGGTAGTTGAGATTACAGGGGTTCGCCACCATACCCAGCTATTTTTTGAAACTTATGTTGCCCAGGGTAGTCTTGAACCCACAGACTCAAGTAATTCCTAACTTCGGCCTCCTGAGGCCGGGATTAAAGGTGCGCTTCACCACGCCCAGCCCTAAACATCTTTTCACAGTTAAAATCACAACACTCCATCTGCCTTCGGCAGCCACTGCTCTTTTTACATTGGCTCCTTTCCTGAAATATGCAATGGACTTTGTATTTGGGACATGAACCTGAAGGAGGAGCAGAAACACTTGGAACTTTGAAGGGGCTGCTCCCTGGGTCCCCCTGCAGGCTTAAGAAAGTTCATTTCCCTTCACTCGACCCAGAGGGCAGTGGTTTCCTGAAGTTCAGCCTGCCCCCCCCCCCCCCCCATAAATCTCACCCTAAACAGGGTTAAACACCCTGTTCAAGTACCAATCCACCGACCCAGGATTCCAGCAGCAACAGCACACGGGTGATGCAAAGGCAAGAGGCATTTATTTTCTGACTTAAGTCAGGGTCCAGCACTGACCCGGATCACCAACAAAGCGGCTACATCAGGGCGAGTGAGGACCCCGAGCCCCCACGCGGTTCTCTTTTATCCTTTTATCCCGTAGTGAGGGGTTTGGGGATATGCGCTTACCATTTGGGTTGGCTAGCAAGGGGCTAAGAGATAAGAGTCTTATCTGGCTAGTGAGAGGCTTTGCCATAGAAGGGGATGCTGCTGGCTGATGGCCAATGATGCCATATATGGTTGGCTTCTGGCTGACATGGCCCTTATGTCCATATAACGTTGGCTCAGTCGCCCCTTTCCATAGAAGCCTAACTTTTTTTTCAAAAAAATTGGTTGCTTGATATCTGATAACAAAATGGTTATTGTTTGATATTTAATACCCCCACCACCCACGAGGTTTCAGGTGGGGAGAACGAGCCCCGAGGACCCTTCTGCTTACTCAGGCTGCCTGGGTTTAGACGATCTTGGGGAGTTGGGGGTGCTGAAGCTCTCACATCTCAGATGGACTCTCTCTTTCTGGAGTCATGGGATTGGACCTTTTTAGTTTGTGCCACCCTCAGGGCGGCAGGCACCATCTCTGAACCTTGACATCCTCAAAGGGTTGTGTAGAGGTTTGAACAACCTCTAATGTGACAAAGGTAGGGTGGTATGGGGGTTGGGAGGGCAGCATCATAATAATGACTACAATTAATTAATTAAGTATACTTAATTAAGTAAGTAAGTACACTTGCACAGTACTTAAGTCTCATTTCAACTCTGGGCGAGTTTTAGCAATACCCACATTTCATAAGCAGAGAAATCTGAGGCCCAGTGAGGTTATGTGAACTCACTCAAGGTCACGGGGTGACTTGGGAGCAGAGAAAGGACTCGAACTTGCCACGTGTGGGCCATCACTCTCAGTGTATGTCTGCTGCTAATGGTGGGGATCTTCATAAATCAACATCCCAGGGGACTCCAGAAACCTTTCTTTACCTGCAAAGACAAGGAATCTCTGTGGTGTGGTGTGGACATGGGGAGATTTGAAAGCTGATGGAGCGGATGCTGGGGGAGTAGCCTATTCTCTCCATGAGAAACACCCTGGGACTTCCTGGCTCCCCTCATCCTTTCAGGGCTCCAGAAAGAACTCATCCTTACAATGATGATGGGAAGTCACAGAGATTAGGTCCCTGCACTCGCTAGGGGCATTTTTCCAGGTTAAAGGTCATAAGAATGACTCCAAATCCTTCCCTTCACTTGCAGGTCACCAGGCTGAGGGGGCTTGGTGGGAAGCATTCCTCCTTTGTATATTCTTTCCTCCCGATTGAGTTTTTCTCCACTGGACTGAGGACTGAGGCCCCAATACTTACTGCAAAAGAACCCCCTGGTTTCCTGAACACCCCCCAGAAGGATGGACAGAGCCAGGATTGGCAGGAGCCCCAGAGCTCCATTTTAAGGGCTGGCCGGCGTGTACTGGGGGCACAGAAAGTGGAAGGTGTTGCAGCTCCTGATCCTGACCTGGCTGTGCAGGCATAGTCTCTCACTCCAGGGGGCGCTACACCCCATAGTGTGGGAGAGGCCAGCTCCACCGCCTGTGGGGAACACCAAGTCTGGAGACTGCAGGGGCCTAGAGGCCCAGACAGTGCTAGCCCTAAGGGCAGGGATGCCTGGGCCTGGGATCTCTGGCTTTCTGGTCAACCAGGAAGAGGGAGCAAATCTTGTCTGGGACTTTCTTGACTCCCCTAACAGAAGGGGGTGTTCAACCCAGGTTCTTCCATTTTCCAGAGGAAGCTGAAACAAGACTAATTCTCTTTATTCTTTTCAGTCTTACTCCTTTCCTGTCTGCCTGTGTTCGTCACTCTGTTTTTCTTCTCTCTGTGTCTGTTTTGCTCTCTTTTGCCTAGTCTCCCTCCAACCAGGTCTCTTTCTAGTCCTTTGCTTCCCTTCCGTCCTTCTCCTTTTCCTCTCTGGGTCCTCCATCTTTTTAACCATTGCCAGTAAAGGTAGCTCCCTGAGGAGCAGGTGGGGAAGGAGACAGGTTGGTGCCAGGCTGAACAAAATTCTGAGCATTGATCAAAACCCTGGTACTTTGAAAGCAGAGGAGATGGTTAGAACTAAATGAGCTTCTATCGCCAGACACGAGGTGGAACGAATGGTTGGGATGGGAAAAGGTGCCAGTTTGTGGTCTCAGGACCAGCTGCCTCAGCAGAGTCTGAAGTTATTCCATTGAACTTTCCAACCGGAGTCTTGAAGGACAGTTCAGTGCACTTTCCCCCCTAACCCACGTTTTAAGAATTGAGGTAGAATTCACATCATGTAAAATAACCATTCAAGCCATTTGAAAGTGAAGACTTTGGTGACTTTCTAGGACATGACAGAGTCCGATACCCACCAACTTTATTAGATCCAAAACACTGTCATCACTCCATAAAACCCCATACCCAGCAGTGGTCACCCTCTACCGAAAATGGGACCATATAGCATATGATCTTTCACATGTGGCTTCTATGTCATCTAAAAAAAAAAAAAATGAAAGGGTGGTCTGTTGAGAATTCAGTATGGGACCTTGGACTCAGCGCATCTTCAAAACTAGTTTTTTTTTTTTTTTTTTTTTTTTGAGACTAGGTTTCGCTATTTTTGTCTGTGGAACCACAGGCTCACGTTGCCTGGAGTACCACAGACTCAAGCAATCCCCAGCTTCAGTTTCACAGGTAGCTGGGATTACAGGCATGCCACCACACCCAGCTATTTTTTTGGGACTAGGTCTCTCTACGGGCCCCCAGTGGGACTCGAACCGCGATCCCTGGCCCAGGCTGTGACTTCCTAGGCTGCCACCTACAGGCATGCACCACCATGCCCAGCCATCAAAACTAGTTTTTTATAAAAAGTATTATTTTTTAATGTGGTAAAACTGGTTTCAACCCTGTAGATGAGTAAGGGGCCTAGGTTCACACCTCTTCAGACATACGTCACCACCCCACCTCTACCACCAAAGCCCCCATAATCTCTATCACAGTCCCTTAGGCTCCCCACTCCCACTCTCCCCTCAAAACTAGTCTTGAAATTGTGTTTGCCTATCTTCCCACAAGAGATGAAAAAAAAATGGCTTTGCCCTGGAGAGCTATAAATTTCCTTCAAGGAAAAATGAGGTGTGGGGAGGAGTCGATGGCTGGTGAAGAGTTTGGATATGGAAGTCAGTGGCCTGGAGCTGGTAGCTGGCCTGTCATGTCTAGTGCAAAGCTGTGTCTCCTGGGACTCCTCTGAAGTGGTGCCACTTCACCACCACATCCTTTCCCAGACAGCCAGGGCCCAGCCCTCTATTAGGTGCATTCTTAGCTCCTAAGGGAGCTACTTCTGTCAGCTCCTGGTCTGCAAGGAGATGGACATCCCAGAAGGGACCAACCCACGCCCTGGCCTCCCAGCCTGACCCTGTGAGAACAGGACACGGGGGCCCCTGGGACTCACATCTTCAGGGGCAGGCACTGCGGCACAGGTATCTGGATTGGAAGTTGTTGTTGTTTCCTCTGCAGCCACCATAGATGAACTTGGAGCAAGTGTTATTTTCTTTATCATACCACCAGCGATGAAAATAAGCCATGCAGGGGCCAGGTTGTTTGGGCAAGCTGCATATGTCTGCAGAGACACCCCAGGGATGAGAGTTAAGCTTCCCCACCCCACCCCAAGGGGCAGAGACAATAGGGCCCAGCAGTCACCCATAGATGAGACCGGGGCAACTCCTTTCACACCTTGGGAATTCAGTGCCATCGACCCACTGATGGCAACAGGACTCCAAAGTGAAGTTCTGTGGACATCAGCTTCTTCAGGCCCCGCTGGTCATGGGCCTCCTCAACTCCCCTGAGGGTGAGGAGACACGGGTTCAGGGCCTGCTTGTGCTCACTGACACGGTGCTCATAGTACCTGCCTTGCCCTTGGCTTCCTCTGCTCTGGAGAGGAAATGCAAAAGGGTGCAAATGAGACCCCTCTCAGCTCAGCCCCCTGAGTCAGTAGTTCTGCCATCATATCTGTGCAGTTTCTGGTGCCCTGCCTGGCAGAAAAGAGCAACTCAAAAAATACATCCCAGATGGATGAAAGACATGGATGTGCCTTGGAAACCACAAACCATAACCCACCTGTTCTGCCCTCCAAACAGTGAGAATTTGGGATCACAAACCAAGGCAAGTGAGACAGGAAAGGCAAAGGGGAGTTTTTAAGATGTCAGACTTCTTTCCCCCACAGTTAGCTTGTTTGGGGCTGACACAGTCCTCTTTGGGACTGACATGTGTCTCTTCTATCCTCTACATCACCATATTTTAAAGCTCTAACTCCCAGTACCTCAGGAAGGAGCCCCTTTGGAAACAGAGTAATAGTAGCTGTAAGAGTTAAAATGTTCCTGGGTCCTTAATCCTATATGGCTGTTGGCCTTGTAAAAAGGATCAATTTGACTTGCAGATTGTCCATACACCAGAAGTGTCCAGTGGGGTACGGGAAGAGAGATGGGTCAAAACAGAAGAGGGAATTGCCAAGGGACTGTGGTGATGGATCATGCTGTGGGGGAGGGAGAACTCAAATACTATCCAATAATGAACAAAGGCATAAGAGCTATAAGGCTGAGAAGCAGCACCATGGGACGCACATTGGAATGAATCAAAGAGACAGGCCATAAGAACAAGGAGACACTGAAACCAGAGATCATAAGGGTCTAGAGAAAAAGAGACAGTCTCCTTCACCCCAGGAAATGCCACAACAAGAAGCCTGGAGAGCCGCTCCACACAGCTGCCCAGCAGGAGGTTTTCCAACATGCTCAGATGAGCCACCTGCCCCAAGGCTATTCCTGGAGATCTGGTCAACCTTACCTGCAGTCCCCTGGGAATGTGGGACTTCACCCAGGAGAAAAGAAAACAAAGGGAAAGAAAGAAAGAAAGAAAGAAAGAAAGAAAGAAAGAAAGAAAGAAAGAAAGAAAGAAAGAAAGAAAGAAAGAAAGAAAGAAAGAAAGAAAGAAAGAAAGAAAGAAAGAAAGGAAGGAAGGAAGGAAGGAAGGAAGGAAGAAAGAAAGAAAGAAAGAAAGAAAGAAAGAAAGAAAGAAAGAAAGAAAGAAAGAAAGAAAGAAAGAAAGAAAGAAAGAAATCATCAACCATCAACTGGCAATGAGAAAGAAACTGGAGTGACCAGAGAGGAGGGCTGGGGGGTGGGGAGGACCATGCTTACAAACATGAGCTATGTGCACAAACAAGAAATTAAAAAAAAAAAACAGACATAAGAAAATTAATAAATAAAACATTAAAAAATACAGGACAGATTTGGACACAGACACGATTACACAGGAACTACGTGAAGAGGAAGGCTGAAATACCCAAGTCAAGGAGCAGCAGCTAAGGTGGCCAGCCAACCACCAGGAGTTAGGGATGTGGCATGGAGTAGACACCCCCTTACAACCTAAGACAGAACCAGACTTCTAAGGCCTTGTCCTGGACTTCCTCTCCTGCAGTGCTATGAGACTATCGCTTCTGGTATGGGAGCCGCCCACTTGGTGACAGAAACCTCAAACTAACCCAGGTCTGAGCTGAACCATCAGCTCCACAAAGGAAAATGCTCAGTTTGTTGGTTCAGTCCTATTTTGACCTCTTAGTAACTAACTTCTCTGCCACTTGGAGTTAAGCCTGTACTATTATTGAAATAACCTCACACTGACCTTCCTGCCTCCATCCCTGGCCCCTCCAAGCAACCCTGCTCAGGCCCCCCCAGAGAGGAGGAACTGACGGGTCAGAAATGAATCTGAACATGTCTTACCAAAACCAAGACCTATCCAGCCTTGATAACAGTGTTCTCAGCGGACCCACAGACCCCTCAAGCTATGCTCTGGCCCCCTCCTCAGCCACAGTGCCATTTTGAGTTACGTGCCCCAGTGATACTCAACATACCTGCCCACACCTGCACAGCCTTACTCCACATCCCTCACCCACCAACTGCTGGTCACAAGAGACACCCCTATTGTGCCCTCAAAACCTTCCTCAAACACAGTCTCCTCTATTTCATTTCAGATGCCATTCTGCACCCCACCCCTCACAGGTGCTGGAGTCGACCCTGCATTTTCCTACTGTTTCCAGTCTTGCAGGCCTGTCTGCCTTTGTTTCCGCCTTCATCTCCTCCATGAAGCTGTGAGCTCCGACTGGTGTCTGACTGCACCTTGGAACCTCATCCCAGTAGGCGGTCCATCACAGTAGAGGGTTTCAGAGAACGGTGAGGGAAAACAAAATGTATCCTGACCTTAACTGAGTAAATTATTCATTGAGCACCTACTATGTGCTTGATGCTAAAGTAACAAAGAAAAGATTATTGTGTAGGAGTCCCTGTCACGGACCACAGGCACAATGGGTAATGCTGGCTAAGAAGCAGCAGGTGGTTGTGATGTGCTTCATGTGCATCAACTTATTTGACCTTCAAAATAACCTTTAACTTTCTGTATTTGAGGGGACTAGGCCACTAGTAAGGGGACTAGTAAGGAAAAGTTGTCAATTTGCTCAATAGGCTGGAGAAAACTGGAGCTCAGATTTAAATCTGGGGAATCTAGATACCTGCAGGCGATGGACAGCTACCATTCTCCTGCCTGTCTATCCTGCTCCACCATTAAGTGCTGCTGACCTGAACTTCCAGATACCTTCAAACACATCCTACCCACCTCCAGCCCCTCATCTCCCTCTCTAGTCCAAGCTGGACATTTTGGTCCAGAAGTCCAGTAAGATACTCCATACCTTTTTTGCTGGCCCCCCATCTCAGTGGATCTCCAGTTTCTTACAGTCAAGCTAAGACCCTAGCTCACGAGATCCTATCTATCTAGGAATTTGTATTGCCCCATTTATTGGCTAAGGTAACAATGGTTTACAGCACTGTACCTAAATCAGACGTGTGAGTTCACATCTTTTTGTAACCACACCACACCCACCACCAAGGCACCCGTGATCCACACCACAGTGGAGGCTCAGTAGGAGCCCTCTTTCTTTGGCTCTCCATCCCCCCTTCTCCCCTGTGGTAGCCTCAGATCTCAGGGAGAATTCTAAGGTTTCTTTTGGTTTAGTTCCCTTTGTTTCTTTGTTTTGTTTATATTCCACATATGAGTGAAACCACCCACATCAAGGGCAGTAATGAACCCTAATTTCAGGTCTTCAAGTGATCTTGCCCAGCGACCAACCCTTAATAGACAGGTGACAATTTAAGCCCAGGTGAGCAGGAGGCGGTGGCATAGGTAGAGGATCTGGTTATGCTGAGAATGATCTGAACATTACCTTGCTCAATGTCTAAACATCTTTTTTTACAGTTGAAGAGGCAACACTTCTTGCGGTCCTGGCATTGAGAGTCCCTCGTGCATTCATTCACTTCTCTGAATTCACATTTGCCTCGGAATCTGGGGCATTTCCCTAGGGAAGGGACAGTCTCACAACCAAGGTCTTAGAGGGCACACAACACACTCTGCTGCAGACCCAGGGCCATTCTGGAGACCACTAACTTCCTGCTGGACTACCCTCACTCTCCACCTTCTCATCCCCTCCCTAGTTCACCCCCTCTCATCTGGAATTCTCTTGTTCTTTCCGCCCAGCAATCTTCCCTGTCTCTAGGACAAGGATTGAGGCTCCAGTACTTACTAGGAATCATCGTGTCCCTCAGACCTGATCCCCGAGTAGTCACTAGAAGGACGCATAGCACCAGAATGCTCAGAAGCCCAGGAGACTCCATTCTGAAGGAGAACTGGCCATCCGATGATTCCAGAAAATGAGACTATCTGACTTCCTTTGCCCAGCCTAGTCCTTTGGTATTTAGTAGCTTGGGCATGAGTACTGGAGTCAAGCCAGCCGCCCACCCCCTTTCCAGGTGGGAACACCAAGTTCCTGAGACGATCTGTATGACTAGCTGCCATCAGCAGCCCACAGCATTGGGCAAGGGTCTCTGACTGGGTGCCACCTGATCCTTTGCCCCCTGGGCTGGACTGGACCCTCTGGTCAACCAAAGGGAGTAGGCAGAGCTTTTACTTTACAGTCAACATCGTGAGACTTCATCTCAATGACGCCGAGAGCTCTGCAATATCCCCTTCTCCATTCTTCATTCCGCCTGTGCACTAGTGGGCACACATTGTATTGGGGCTCAGCAACTTTTTGTCTCTATGCGTCGCTGTGTCTATGATGACTTCTTTTTCTGTGAACCTCCAATGGTCTCCATCTCTCTCCTTCTCCCACATTTCCCTCCCAGTCTTCTTTTTGGGTCACTCATATTTGACTGAGGGCATAGCGAAAAGATGTTACCACAGATTGGCAGCAGGAGGAAGCAAATGGATAGGCAGATAGCAGATGTAGATGGTGATTTTCAAGGGTATGTTACCTTGAGAGCAAGATGGAGTGTCAGTGCATATAGGAATGCGCTAAGCCCCTTCTGTGAGGAGGGCTGTGAAGTGAAGAAAGGACAACCCAGTCAAAACCAGTAAGGCAGCGAACTTGGTAGATTCTCACTAGACTGGTGGAGGGGTTGTTGGAAAGAAATACTGGCCTAATGGTGGTTTTCCCAAAGCCGTGGACACCACTGCACCAGTCAGTCAGTCTTGGTTGAGGTAGAGCCACTTTCCCAACAAACACAGGACCCCCACTTCCTTTCTAGCTTGATGTACTTTGGGGTCAAACTTTCCCATTGTCCTATGTGATGTACAGGAGTTACCCCAAGGCTGGGCACAGTGACACATGCATATAATCCCAGCTACTTGGGAGGCAGAGGCTAGGGATCACTTGAGTCCATGAGTTTGAGACTATCTCAGGCAACATAGTGAGACTTCGTCTGAAAAAAAATAGCCAGGCATGGTGGCACGGCAATATAGCGAGACCTAGTGTCTTTAAAAAAAAGTCACTCCACCCCAAGCCAGCCTCAACATTAGTGAATGACTCTAGACTTGTCATTAGGATCACAGGATCCCTAAGGGAATGTGTTATATGGGTTTCAGCCTCTTGAAAACAATGGTCTTACCAAGATTGCCCGAGGCACTCACAGACACCCCCCACCACCAGAGCCCAGGCTGTGGCTGCACCAGCCTCTGGAGTCTGGCTATTTGACAGAAGCAAAACCACCAGGGAATGTTTAAGAACAAGACTCAGTACCCACAGATGCTGAAGCAGAAACTGAGGGTCACACAGCAAGGTCACAGGTAGAGAGGGAGAAAATGCCAGCTGGAACTCTGCCTTACTAGGAGCTGAGGGTGGATGTCCAGGGCTCCCTGTGTTCACCCCGTTGGCAAGTTTAAAGCATAAAAGTGGGAGTTAGGGTGTGGGAAGGGAGAAGCAGGGTCACTCAAGCAGTCAGTTGTCTAGGCTTCTCAGAGCTTCATAAAGAGGGACTTCATGTGTGAGAACAGCCTGGTTCTTTGCCTAATGGTTGCACTGGTAACTGTCACACAGCTGGTCATGTATTTCTTTGAAATAGATGTTGTAAGGAGCGGGGCCGCAGGGATTGAGGAAGCACAGCGAGAGACTGACTTGGCCAAAGAGGCTGGGACTGAATAGAAGTATGCACCATCTAGCAAGTTTATCACATTTCATGAGTTCTGCTTAAAGGGTGAAAAGAATGGTTTATGGTGAGTTAAACAAGAGAAAGAAGTGGCTTAGGCAAAATTAGATTAGGAGAAATATTAATTCCTGTGGGACACCTGGGAGCTGAGGATTCCCTCATTAACTTGCTGTAATCTCTTAAGGAATGTTATTTAGGATTAATACTGGAGGAACAGAGACACTGCTGCCCAGAGGGCAATCATGTCATTCCATCTTCAGTGTTCTGAAGACAATAAGATTGAAATGATGTTTTCTTCTTTCCCAGCATGAGTTCTGACGGGCTTTAGAAGGTGGCTCCCAACAAAATGTCTTTTGAAGATGCCTCTGTAGTCAAATGTTTAATGTCAGGCACCTCCATTATAATAACCAAACAAACTCTTAGACTGGAACCGAGTTGGGGTGAGTCATTTGGCTAAAGCAGGTCAAGTATGGTGGTGGCTGGACTCTAGACTTTAAATGGTGATCTTGATGTAGAGTATATAGCTGCTGACTTATAATCCTTATAACTTAAATGTACATATTGTTGTAAGTTGCAACTAATAGACCGCAATACAATTTTTTTTTAGTAAAATAGTAAAAGCTTAATGGAGCCCTGTCTCAGCTAAGGAAATTCCAACCAAGAGACCGGGGAATGGAAACGTTTTTCCCCTTGTTCATGGGCATGCAGCAGGTTTGTTAAGGAAAGAGAGATGCCTGCCTAGACCCAGGCTGATAGTCTTAAAAGTCAACATCTACCGTCTTCTTGTTCTTCTTCTCCTCCTCCTCCTCCTCTTCTTTTGAGACAAGGTCTTGTTATGTTGCCTGGGGTAGTCCTGATCCCATGGACTCAAGCAATCCCCAGCCTCAGCCTCCTCAGCCTAATCCCTGTAGCTGGGATTACAGGCGCCCACCACGGCACTGGCTGTTTTTTTCGAGACTAGGTCTTGCTATGTTGCCCAGGATAGTCTTGAACCCACAAACTCAAGCGATCCCAGGCCTCTTGCCTCCCAGCACTTGGATTGTAGACACCGCCACCACGCTCAACTTGCCTTTTTTTTTTAAAGTAAAATATTGTGGATTTATGGGGAATAGAATAATTAGCAACCATGCTGTCTTAAGCAGTGAAGACACTCTTGTTCTAATACCACATTCTCCCAAAGAGTGAAAAGCTGAAATACTTAGGTGGATGGTCTCTAAGGGCTAATCTAGTTCCATTTTCTCATCACAGGGATCTTAAAGGCCAGAGAAGTGAAAACGCTGGCTGGATCACACTCACTTGTGGGTGTCAGTCATAAAATGAAGAGAGAGAGCAATGCAGCTAACTTTTTGCTGGAGATCATGGGAAATCTTCTGTTACTGGTCTAATATGTAACACAGAGTTGAAGGTGGAGAAGAATAGTGCTGTACAAAAGGGATGAAAGTGCTATTGCTAGTGAAGCAGAGGTTCAAAGACCCACAGAATCTGTAAATATCCAGATGGTTGCCAAGGCTCCTAAATCTGGCTGAATTCTTCCCTAAATTTTCCTGAAAATAAACAAAAACTCCAAGTTTCTGGTTGCTTTATCCCATTCTGTCCTGTGTCATTTCCAATCAAACCCTCTGCCTCCCAGGTAGCTGGAATTACAGGCACCTGCCACGGTACCCAGCTGCTTTTTTGAGACTAGGTCTTACTATGTTGCCCAGAGTAGTCTTGAATCCACAAACTCAAGCGATCCCAAGCCTCTTGCCTCCCAGCGCTTGGACAACAGATGCGCACCACCACGCCCAGCTAAATGACACTTCTGGCTCCTTCCCTAATTTCTAATTTCTTGGAGAGGGACCCACCTGAATCTTTGTCCTGCTTTCTTTACTTACTCTCTGTGGGTCATATTGTCCTAAACCTTTTGTCATACTTTTGTTCTAGGACCCATCTTTGGCTCAAAACCAGATTCCCAGAAATACTATGGAAGATGGTCTCTATCTAAAAATTTTCTTGTTCATGAGGCCAAGACCTTCGACATGTTCTGACTTTCTGTCATTGCCTTTCTGTATTGTTTCCCATGCTTCTAATGTATTACTGAGGATCCTGTCTGTTTCCTCAAATAGACTCTGTGCTCCCCTAAACATGCCTGTATCTAGAATATAATACTTAGAATACAAATAGATCCAGTATAGTCACAATGTTCTGCCAGATGAGCAAGGTAGGCAGGGGATTAATAGCTAAACATGTAGATGAATGAATGGTTTACAGTATAAGTTGGAAAATGGTTCAATAGGTAGGAACAAGAATGGGAGGGGTATCATGAATATTTGGGTACATGAATGTGTGAATACAGTTGGGTGGGTCAATGGCTGGGTGAAGATGTGGATGGGATGAACATCAGGTTGTATAGTTTAGTGATGCGATGAATGGGTTGATGTCAGAAGGTAGATGAGTGAATTGGTAGGTAACTGAAGTGACTATGGATATAATATAGAGATGATGGAGATGTGTGTTAATGGGCATAAGAGAATATTTGTATGAAAGAAGAACAGGAAGATAATAGGAAGGTAGAAGAAAGGTTAGTTATATAATAGGCAACCAGATTAGTAAAAGGAAGATGAATGAGAAGGATAAATGGATGAGTAGATGGCTGAAAAAATGGGTGAAAAGATAGATAAGTTGACAAGTATGGCAACAAAGTGTTATGTGAGTGGATGGATACTTAAGTAAATTGAATGACTGGTGGATAAGTGGAAGAAGATGGAAACATGAATGCTTGAAAGAAAAGGTTAACCAAACATATAGACGATAACTTACACTGCTCTAAAGTAATACAGGTGAACAGAAAAGATGACTCAAATTTAGAAAAATATAAAAGATGCAAATTTACAAAAGAGGAAGTAGAGAGACTATAGAGATGATAAGATGAAGCACCAAAAATCACTTAAAATATGTCATACAGAAGTAAGCTTACCTAAATGCTTTGGAGTTGATTTTTATCTAGCCTTCAAAGAACAGAGAACTGATATATTATTTTAAAATATTATAAATCATTGGAAAAACAGGTAAGTCTCCTAACCAGTTTCTTTTGCTAGCTTTTTGAGATTGGTATGACTCAAATAGCAAATTTAAAATCACAGACTTAGTTTTCTTTTGAAAATTCTATATACACAATTTTTTAAGAGTCAACAATGTATTATTGAAAGTATACCTCCAATAAAATGAAGATCATTTCAGAAATACAAAGATAGTTTAATATATGAAAGTTTAATAACATGTTATAGGAATTCATTATATGAGTTATTATGAGTTAATAATATGAGTTATTATACCAACAAACTAGAAGAAAAAAATCATTACAAATGCTTAAAAGATATTTGATAACAGATTCACTGTTTCAAGAGAGCAGCTTGGATGCAGTAAGGAAAAAATCATGAACCATTTGAGAATCACCAACCAACTAAACAATGTGCTTTCCACTCCCAGCTTCATGTATTTTCTTTCTTTCTTTTTTGAGACTAGGTCTCACTATGTTGCCTGGGGTAGAACCAATCCCGCAGACTCAGCAATCTCCAGCCTCAGCCTCCCAAGTATCTGGGATTACAGACGCCCGCCACCATGCCTGGCTGCTTTTTTCAAGACCAGGTCTCGCTATGTTACCTGGGGTAGTCTTGAACCCGTGAACTCAAGTGATCCTAGGCCTGTTGCCTCCCAGCGTTTGGCTTACAGGTATGCACCACCACACACGGCCAAGCTTCATGTACTTTCTAGGTTACAGGTACACTCGTGAAAATTCCAAACCTCCACTGGCAGTTGTAAAACTCAGAATCACTGTCGCTATGTGGCAGCTTGGAAATCTTATATCACTTAGGTTCTACTGAACAGTTAAATATATCAAGTTTGTAAAGCAAAAGTTGACATTGCAAGAATCTAGGTGGAAGAACTGTATATGCTTATGTGAATGGCAATGCGAATGGAAAGATAGATGCAAGTAAAATGTGAACCAAATACCCCCCAGAAAAAGATATTTGGTGATAAAATTCAACAATAATTTCCAGCAGCAGATGTAAATGAATTAAAAGAAACAACACAGGGGGGATAAGATCTATTATCCCAAGCCCAACAATAGATATTACTTTATTTAGTAGGAGACATTGACTTTAAAATAATTAGTTGGGAATTAATGCCATCACCTTTACCTTCAACACTATTTTGGAAGTTCTAATAATATAGGAAGACATAAAAAAAAAAAAAACCAAAAAACTTAAGTCATAAAGTTGAAAAAAAGAACAATCAAATGTATCATCATTTTTATATAATGTGACTAGATATGAAATCAGAGTAACTCCATTAAATATGTTTACACTTCACCAAACAATTTGACAAGGTAGTTGGATATAAGACAAAATTCAGCATTTCATTCGGCTGCTCATAATTAACTACTCGGGTGGTAAGATTTTCTACTTAATCTTCGTCTTCCTCACTTGGGTTCAAGCATAGCAGGCCACAGCGTGAGCAGCACTTCTTTGACGATGGGCAATCATTATCCTTCTGGCATCTGGGTTTATTAATCTTGGAACAGTTCGAGGGCATTCTTGGGCATTCACCCTCTTTGACTAGATGGGATAAAACAGTGCATTTGACCTCGAAATACTTGATCATAGTTTGAGACAATTTGGAGAATGTAATCTTAGGTAGAGTATTCTTCTGACTAAACCCCTCACCCTTTCCCAGGAGAGTAATAATGGCGAAGGGACAAGGTCATCAATATTCTTTAACTAATAATTTTAGAAGCATGAACAGTTTTTTCATCTCTGACTTATAAAACCTGGTAGCTGTCTATCTGCCTGCCCCGACAGAATTAATTAATTTGGATTCTCTAATCTCAGAACTCTAGAGTTGAAGGAATATTTGAGAGCACTCAAACTTCCTTGTTTTTGAAATTATAGAAATGGAGGCTATCTGGGGGAAGTGAGTCACCTCTGACCAGAGAAAAACCTTTGACTCTTTCCATTGTAATATGAAGCACCTTGAAGCACTGTTAATACCTAGGACAAGGCTATACATCTCAGCAGAATACCGGGACACTAGAGAACTGATTTACACCCCAAAACTATTTTACTACCAATCTTTTTCACCAGGACATCTTGCAGGATGTGACTATGCTGTCCACGCTCCAAAGTCTGGTGTGAATATAAGGGACTATTAGGAATATAAAATTGGATAAGAATAAGTGGATATTGCTACCTTGTAGCTCACTGAAGAATGGAACTCAGAATATATATTTTCATGGCAAAAAATGGGCAGTGATACCTGGCAGGACAGGGTTTGAAGACTGGTGCAATAGTCTGCCAGGATCAGGAGGGTGACATGAGAACACTGGCTAGCCATTAAAAAAGGAAAGATTCCCAAGAGACCTCTAATGTCAAATTCAGGGACATCCCCCATTCCTTGTGATCGCATAACACCCTTAACATATGATCAGTAGTCTTTGAGAGATATAGCCCAGTCCTCACCTGACCAGGATAAGGCACAAGCAAAGCCACATGTGGATTCACAACATTTGTAGTTCATGGGGCACTCTATGTCACTCCTACAAGAAGATCTACAGTCCATGCGGTTCTTCAAAGGAAAGCGTGGGCACACCCCAGTCTCAACTGAAACAAACACAGGTATGAGTTCCTTCAAACCTACCACCTTGCAAGCATCCCTTCTCTTCAAAACTAGTATCTCTTCCTTGTGACTTGGTTCACGCTGCCCTGTCCACCTCTAGCTGTATATGGAAGAAGGAAATGCCTCACCACATCACAGGAGGTCATGGAGAGAGAGCCTGGCTTGCTGTTTGAAGCACTAAGGTAAAGTCTCAGTCCTGCTGTTTAATGAGTGACTTCAGTTTCCTTCTTAATAAAACGGGAGTAGTTATGTGAACTTTGCACAAGTCAGTGTAAGCCATTGCAAGATATTTGGTTTTACTTTAGAAGGGTGGCATGATTTGACTCACAGTTTGAAAAGATAACTGTGGTTGCCATGTTGATAATGGACTGGAAGAAAGGAAGGATAGAAGCAGTCGAGCCAGTTAGGAAATCGCTGCATTGACGCAGGTGAGAAGATGCATCTGAGTTCAGGGTGGCAGCTTGGGGAGGTGGTAAGAGGTGGTCAGATTCCAGTTCTTTTTTTCAAGGCAGAACTAAATTAATTTCCTAACTTAATGAATGTTGTTTGAGAAAAAGAGGTCTGAAGGGTGATTTCAATGTGTTTTCAACCAGGATGAGAAGAGATATGGCAGAGCTGGTTTGAGGAAGGGGGTTCTTAAAAATTAAAGGTTTCATATTTAGACAAGTGTGAGGTGTTTTAGTCAATATCTGGATGGAGGTGTGGAATGGGCTATTAAAGTTTGGAAGTCTTATTACAGCTGGAGATAGAACCCTATGTTCCCCTAGGGCACAGATGATATTTAAATCAGTTCTTTGGGAATTTCTGTCTGGCCCAACAGACTGCAAATTCTAGGAGAGCAAGAAGTGACTTTTTCCTTCTTCTTTCTCTTTCTTCTCCTTCCTCGGACATATGTGTTTGCTCTCAAAGTATATTGTGCTAAAGTGTGTTCTTCTAAGTCCTAGAATTAAATTTTCCACAAACTGACCCACTTTCCTGGCCTCTTCTCCCTGCTGGTCCCCAGGAGAGGGCCAGGGTCACACTCATGGCATCCTGATTCCTTCCAGTCTTCCACAAAGGGTTTAGGGTCATCAGGCCAGGATACAGGAATACCTTGACCATCCAGGCTCACTGGGGCCATGAAATTAAAGTTCCAGCTCTACCTTTACCCTTTGAAAATTCTTGCACAACTAATTTTGCCTCTCTGACTTTGTTTCATTGTCTATCAAATGGTGGTGATGGCATTTCAGTCCTGCTTCTCAAACCCTGAAGTCAAAATTCTAAATGATGCCTTGTGAATCATATAGCACTGCACTCTGAAGGACAATGGTCACCAGCTCAGTGTGAATTCACTGGTGATAACCCAGACACCATGTCAGATCAAGGTTTCCTTGATCACATATAAGCCTAACATCACTTCAACAAGGTCGTTGCAGTTATTCCAGAATTACAGGGAAGGGGACTGAAACTCAAAGGCAAAATTTTTAATAAGTAGGAAAAGTAGCATTTTAATCCAAATCATTTGACTCCTATACTCTAAGAGATACCATCTGCCAGCATTACTGGTGATGGCCATTATACAAGTGAATGACTCCACTGCTTCACCTTTGTGCCCACACGACTCTTTACCTCATCCATACTCTCCCATGGATTCAAGCAATCCCCAGCCTCAGCCTCCCAAGTAGCTGGCACCCGCCACTGTACCTGGCTGCTTTTTCAAGACCAGGTCTCACTATGTTGCCCTGGGTAGTCTCAAACTCGTAAACTCAAGCGATCCCAGGCTTCTTGCCTCCCAGTGCTTGGATTAGAGGCACACGCCACCATGCCCGGCTTATGCTTCATTCTTGAATGATACTCACTAGGTCAGTATGAGAGGAAGCACCTACTTCAAAGGACTCTCAGGTTCCATTGATCTAAGTTTACTAACACTCTATATGCACTCTCCCATTTTCTGATACAGCAACTCCATTAGGTAAATGCTTATCATGACCCCCATTTTATAGACAAGGAAACTAAAAGTTGTAAAAGGCAGGTAATAGACTCAAGACCACTTAGTAAAAGACAAAGCTAAGGATTGAACTGAGGTAGCTTAATCCGAAAGTCTGAACTCTTAACTGCTGGAATACTGCTAGTAGTAAGACTAGACGCGGCACTCAGATCACCAAGAATATGGGTCTTACAATTAAATTCACAAGCTATTGCACAGTCTTCCACACTGAAGAAGTTGTTGGCATTCCCATGGCAGCCTCCATATGTGAAGGGTTTGCATGTGTGCTCCTTGAGATCAAAATACCAGTGCAGTTCATTGCGTGTACAGTTTCCTGAGTCTACGGGTAGCAGACAGGGTTCTGAGGACAGAAAGCAAAAAAGAACACAAGGGTAACAGAAAAGGGAAGAGGTCAAGCCCTCTCCATTTGTATAGTTCATAAAAAGAGCCATATTCTAAAAATTCTGGTTTTGTTTCTACTGTGAATACTCTTGCATAACACCACTGAGCAGGATGTCAGCCTTGCAAAGGATACAGTGACGAGGATATGAGAGGCCTTACAGCGGATCTTCTGTACTGCTCTACCTTTGGGAGGGAAAGACTTGTTCAGCGTCTGTATCCAAGGTGTCTGCCAAAGAGCATGATACATGGAAATAATGATATGCCAAGGGGAGGGAGGAGAAAAAAATGCTGCTCTTGTCACGGTTAAGTCATGTTGTTTCCTACTGGGTGTAAACGATATTGAAGCACACCTGCATCAAACCTCAGACCATTCTGGGACCACGATAAAATGAGATCCCCAAGAATTCACTATGAAATCTATGAAATGCTAACCACCTCTGGGTGACATATTCTCTTTTACTAAACACAGTTTTATCCTCAGTCTAGCCTCCTCTCCTTAAATAAGTGTCACCGACATATTCAACCATTGAATTATCCCCACTTTCTGACAGTACTTAACCTAGAGCAATTCCCACTTCCTTAGCAGCTCCCCCCAAGCACCCATTCAAAGGTTCCACCCTCTGATTCTAATAGTTTCTTTCTTAGTTGCTGCAGGTTGTCTGTGGCAAACAGACTCCCTCACTGAAGTAAGTAATTGACCCAACTTAGTCAACTACTGGTGTGTTCTTGATGACCTTTGACCAAGGAGCATTGACAACAGAGATCTGTTAAGTGAATGAATGAATGAATCTGCAGGGAACACACAGTTCCCTGTACATATTAGATGCTCAAGACTTTGAACTACTGGAAAGTCTCTTTGAAGGTCAAAGAGCCCCAAAACCTCTCTCTTAGTTATTTGGGATAACTAAGGTTTATATTTGCCACAGTGCCAACAATAGGACATGGTATTAGTTATTTGTGAGAGAGTGAGTCTTGGCTCAAGAAGACGAACATTATTATCTAGTGACAAGGATCAGACTAGGTTCCTTGGAGGTCTAATAAGAGGAGAAAGGCACAAGTCCTGTGCTCTTTGCTCTCCGGAGGAATGGTCCAGTCAGTTCTGAGCACAGGTAGGACACCTCGAGAGGTGCCTCTGCCCTCAGCCTGAAGGCCCCTACCTTGGAACGGATCCATGCACCTCTTCTTACAATTGAAGGAACAGCACTTCATGTTGTTCATGCAATCAAAGTCCACTCTGCACCCGTCTGAAATGGTAGCCTCACACTTGAACCTTTCTTTGGGGCATATTCCTGGTCTCTCTGCAGGAAAGAAATGTCCAGATGCATGTTCCTTTCATTTCAGCTCTTCTTCTCCCCTGGCCAAGGCTTTTAGTACAATCCTCTTTACCCTGCCCACTACCCTCTGTCCTCGGATCTTGCTCAGCTTTTCTCCAGGAACCAGTCTGGCTCTCCACCCTTTTCTATTTAGATAGCTCCGAATCAGGGATTTGTGCCTAAATAGAACAGTGTGTGTGTGGGGGGGGGAACGAGGGGATTAATTAAAGAAATGAAAATAGCAGAAGAGCTTTCTGGGACGACGTCAAGGAAATAACATGTCTCCATCACCCCAGCAACCTATGAGACCACGGCTTGGGCCGGTCCTAGCTCTTCTGTCTCTTCAAAGCCCACCTCTTAGACCACTTCCCTAGATCAGCAGCTGACTTCTGCCCAGCTCTCTCCTCAACCATCACAATAATCTCCTCACCGGTCTTCTGCTCTCCAGCTCCTGCCTACTCATGGATTCACTGCTTAAGGTAACCTTGGAAAAGACACATAGCAGCAAAAGTTAGGGAAATCATTTGCAGGTGAGGGAAGACTTTGACAGGCCCTAAAGACCTCAAGTCCTCACCTCATGTCTAACACTCACCTTGTGTCTAACCTTTAATCCCCAAGAATGTCCCCTGAGGAAGAACTTAACCCACGTTTGACTTTGTTGGCCAGCGATGCAGATGTCTGTTCCAGAGAGAGAGAGAGCAGCAGCAGGAAGGCCATTCTCCTCCGGGGGAAGGTGGAGCTGTGGAGAGGAAGGTGCCTAGCTGGGATGAGAAGACAGACAGGGGTCAGACACAAGCTAGAGAGACCCCACAAAAAAATGTAGAGGAATCTTAGAGAAGGTGCACGAATCCCCTGCACCAGATGAGGAAACAGAGACATATAACGGGGAGGGGCGCTCTGAAGCCACATGGTGAAGCCAATCTCTCCCAGTGGCCCGACACTCCACCAAGGTGTTTTCCATCATCCTACGCAGACACTGGTCACGGTTCTGCTCCTGGGAGAGCAGTCACAGGTCAGCGATCAAGGGTTTGTCTGGAACAGTTGGTTTGCCCATAGTCATTGCTGGGGCAACCTCAGGTACAAGTGAGTGCCTTTCCTCACTCCATCGATTGCAAGAAGTGGACGGTAAGCAATTCTCAAGAGGGTTTGGGCATTTCCCACCATGTCTTAGTGTTCCTGGAATAAAAACAATCCCAGATGACTTCGGGTTAACAAAAGGATCCCTCTTATTCCTCTTAAACACAGACATCTGCATCGTGTTGCCCAAGGCTGGGGACGTATAAATGCCAGACAATCACATTGCTGGATGCTCTTCCTCCGTTCACTCAGGTGGTTTATCTCTTCGCTGAGTAACTGACATTTGTGTTTTTCCCACTTTGTCAAACAAATCTCAATAAAGCTGGAATTTTTCTCAATAGAAAGGTTCCCCTTTCTATTGAAAGGGAATTAGGTTAATAGTTATATTCTGGTGACATTTTGAAAAAATATTTCTACTGTCTCTAGGCTTTTGTTGTTATCTTGAGAAACCCTTGATTAGCCAAAAGATTTCTCTCTGTTTGTTTTTAACTTCAGTAATACTTTTCATTTCCAGTTATCCTATTTGCTATTTTTTTATATTCTCTGAAAGAATTTCTATATTGTCTTTTCCCTCAGGCATGCTGTCATTGCCCTTCTTCTTTTATTTTCTTTCTCAAGCACTTTTATTCTGTTCTCTGCACACAATGATACTAACACCTAAAGTTTTTTAGGTTCTCTATTATTCCTCTTGACTTTTTTATCTCATTTTCTTAGGCTGTATATGAAATGATTTTCTTTTGAGTTCTTATATTTAATGGTTTGTCTTTAATATCATTTTATCTGGGGAATTTCTTGGAATTCAGTGCCCAAGGCAGCTGTTTTCCAAATTAATTTGTTCTTCCTACTACCCTGACAACCTAGGCTGTTTTTGAATTAAGTCACCAGCTTCAGATTTTTCAGGTGACATCTGTGTGCTAATTCCTATCCCACTAGCCATGTGAAAAATCAAACTTATAGATACGACTTTTTGGAGGAGTCTCTTCCCATGCTATTGAATGAAGAGAGACTATGTGGAGTATATGTATGAGGGAATATTATGCAGGACCAAGTGGATTGTTCTGCAAGTCAATCAATATGATATTAATAGAAGATAAGGATCGTCTGGTCATCTCAACAGGTACAGAGAAAATGACAAGATACAAGCGGTCCTTTCTCACCAATTTTAAAGTTGTTCACATTGGAAAGGAAGACGTAAAATGGTCTATTTGCAGAACCCATGACTATGTCACCTGCAAATAGACTATTTTACTGCTTCTTTTCTGATCTAAGACCTTTATTCTTCCTATTTGGGGATAGACTAGGACTTCTAGTACCAAGTTCAATAGAATTGGTGAGAAAGGACACACACTCTGTCTTGTCACTTTTCTATACCCGTTGAGACAATTTTTATCTTCTATTATGATGGTACATCACATTCATTGACTTGTGGAACAATCCTGATGTTGACCCATCTTTGCCTCCCAGGAATAAACTCCACTTGATCCTGGTGAGATCTTTGGAATGGGTTGTTCAATGCCCTGGCAGCTGGCATCCTCTCCCACACTTGCAAAACCTCTCTCCTCCCCATGGTGAGCACGCTGCATTGGGGAGCAGTGTCAGACTGGGAGCATGTAAGCACAGAGCTGGGGTGCGGGCTATGGAATGACACCTGGGTGAGGTCAGCAGTGGTGGTTTAGGCTGGCAACTTGCAGCCTGGCAGCCTCTGTGGACTGGTCTGGCTCCAGGGCTCCAGCCGGGGCAGGGATTACTCACCCAGAAGCTAGTCAGAGACCCTGGTCAGTGATGTGGATGCCTGTGGTAAAATCCACAGGGTGTCTGTGGCAGCTGTGCCGGTCATTGTTTTTTTTTTTGAGACTAGGTCTTACTATGTTGCCTGGGGAACCACAGACTCATGTTACCCAGGGTACCAAGGACTCAAGTGATTCCCCAGCCTCAGCCTCCCAGGTAGCTGGGATTACAGGTGCACACCACCATGCCTAGCTATTTTTTGAGACTAGGTCTCGCTATGTTGCCCCAGGCAGGTCTCAAACCTGCAGATTCAAGTGGTTCCTAGTCTCAGCCTCCCTTCCTAGGTTGGGATTAAAGGTGTGCGCCACCGCACCCAGCCCACTTTTTTTTTTTTGAGACTGGGTCTTGCTATGCTGCCCAGGGTAGTCCCGATCCCAGGGACTCAAGCGATCCCCAGCCTCAGCCTCCCAAGTAGCTGGGATTACAGGTGCCCGCCACCATGCCTAGCTGCTTTTTTTTTCTAGACCAGGTTTCACTATGTTGCCCGGGGTAGTCTCCAACCCATGGACCCAATTGATCCCTGGCCTCTTGCCTCCCAGTGCTTGGGTTACAGGTATGCGCCACCACACCCAGCTCATTGGTTTCTTTTTTTGTTTTTTTTGTTTTTTTGGTTTTTTTTTTGTTTGTTTTTTTTGAGACTAGGTCTTGCTATTTTTGCCTGTGGAACCGCAGGCTCTCGTTGCCCGGGGTACCACAGACTCAAGCAATCCCCAGCCTCAGCTTCCCAGGTAGCTGGGATGACAGGCGCGCACCACCACACCCAGCTATTTTTTTTGGAACTAGGTCTCACTTCAGGCCCCAGGCGGGACTCGAACCGCAATCCCTAGCCCCGGCCGCTTCATAGGCTGAAGCTTACAAGCATGAGCCACCGTGCCAGGCCTGGTTTCTTTGTTAGTGAAATCTGTTGGGGTTGTCTGCAAGAGGTCATCATGGAGGTCACTCCCACCAGGTGGCTACAACTTGTCACCCCTGCTTTTCTTCCTTGTACCTGACTCTCTAAATATCTCAGCACCAGTCTGAGGTGACAAAATCTGGAGTTTTGTGAAGTGCCCCCAAAGACTAAGGAAGCTGTTTGTTTATCCTGTTCTTTCTTTCCTGGGGAGGAAACCTCTCTCCAGCTGGGACACTCTCTCTTGGCATTGAGGAATGCCATCTCGGGGGCTGAGATGCTGTAAGCCAAACCAGCTGTTCTTCCTCTCCTAATACAGTTACTCCAGGGTTCTCCCACCCCCATTGTGTTCTTAAAGTTTCTTTAGTAGACTCCAGAGCACTTGGAGAAGAGCTATCCATGGGTACTGATATGAATGAGTGCCCTTGGAGAGAGGTCCAATTATTGGTCTTTGGGGAGACTCAGAGTTTGAGGTTCCCGTGCCGCCATTTAGACGATGTCACTTCTTTCTGTACCTTTTGATAGCTCGTATTTCCATTTTGAGATTCAAAATATTTTCTGTTTTCTACTGAGATTTCATTTTGACCCATGGATTTTAATTTTTAAATGTGGAGATGTTTTCTAGCTGTTATTCATTCATTTTATATTATTTATAGTTATTTCTAGCTTATTTTGTATTGTAGTCAATTTGATTTCCACTTATCAACATTTTGAGACTTTTTAAATGTTCTATGTGCTCTTGAAAAGAATATATGTATTCCACAGTGACACTGAATTTTAAGTTAATTACTTTACAGGATTCAAATTTATATTCTTTCCTTTTCTAATTTTTTTAATTGATTGCACATAGATATGTATTTACATTATTGTCTACTGGGAGGTTCTCCCACTACCCCCACTATCTTATCACCCAGGAACCATCATCTTAACCTCTTGTGCCCATCCCTCCCCCTTCCTTTTTCTTTTATTTTGCCTGCTTGTTCTATCAACAAGCTGAGAAGTGCTCGAATTTTCTGCTGGTCAATCATTCTTCTGGCCAGTGAAACTAAAATGAGACCCCCTGGGGGATTCCCAACCCACACCCATACCAACCACCTCCCACCTCTGCAGCTCCCACAGCAGCTTAACACTGGACTTTGAAGCAAGACAACCAAGTGCCAAGGTTCGGTGTGTGCCTTAGTGAGCCTGAGGCTGAATGAGTGTCCTGTGGGACCTGCCAGGTGGCCCTAGGGTTTGATTGCATTATTATAATTGCTCAGCAAGAAACAGCTCATTGGTTTTCAGCCTGAGGCAGTCACTTGTCCTGGTCCGGGAGAACACCCAGGACCTGTCCTCCACACTCCACAGGCCACTTTTCTGCAGAGCAACCCTCCCAAATCTCAGCTCCCATCTGGCCCCCTATTTTAAGCACCTCTCTTGCACCAGCATAACTGAATTTCAGACAATCTGAGTGAGGGGCGCTTGGACAATGGGCGCTGTAGGCCCACTTGGCAAGTGTAAGTGGGTAGCTGTCCATCTGGGCCTGTTTGTTTGTACTGCTTCGCGAGCTCAGAAAGCAGCCTTTGCGTCCTGCAGGCTTTATGCCATAACAACAGAGGGCAAAAAAGGAAGAGTTGGCAAGTTAGGGTATGTTAGGGTCACACAACTCAATACCAAGTTCATACTGCAACCCCACCCACAATTTCATAGGTCCTTCTCAGGGCCAGGGAGAGGGTAAGGTACCAGCCTTTAACTTCCTTCAAATTCTCTTTCTTCTCCTGCCAATTATACATTTAATTCTGTTGAAGAGGAGAAATTACATTGACTCTGAGATTTCCCTGTTCCTCCTTCACCCTCAAGAGAGGAGTCAGTATTGCTTCTTCCTGTGGAAACCTATGCCACAGCCTGCAGCAACCCCTTCTACACTTTAAGGCACTGACTGTGTGCGATCAGTCCCTTCCGCCATCTTGACTTCTACTTGTTTGGATCCTATGGCTTAATCCTTCCTTGAGCCATATGCCAAGAGCTAGAGTTGGTGAAGCTTCCATTCACACGAGTGCCCCAGGCACACAGTAGGCTCTCTACAGTCTTCTAAAACATCCTTATTTTTTCCAGCAGTCTTTACAGTTGGAAAGATCTCTAGATCCCAAATGATCAAATGATTTGTGGTAACAACTAAAACATCATCTGGGAGGAGAACTTGGGAGGCGGGAGTTGATGGCATCTCCTCTCAATGCTAGACCACTGTCACTGTCACAGTGGGTCTGTTCTCCAGCTCCAATCACAGACTGAGATCGCAGGAGAGTCTGCACCAAGAGTTGGGGGTCCCCAGGGGCAATATTTCCTCCGGCCTGAGAATATCCTGTACACAGGCAGTTCCCAGGGTACTGCCCAGTGAACAGGAGTCCGGGCTAAGAAGGGGGCCCCTCCAGAGGGTGAGAAGGCAGGGTGCATCCAAGCAGGAGGCAGGGGCTGGGCACGTAGGTACAGGGCAGTGGACAGTGACCGGCACCGGGACTCTAGAAAAAGAAAAGGTTCCTGGGTTGCAGTCATGGCTTTTTTGATGAGGTCATAGCTCAGGGGAGAGGGCTGGCAGGCAGGAGAGATGTGCACCTTGGTCACCCACAGCTGGGCTAAGAAGGTCATCCAGCCGTCTCTCAAGGCCACATGTGGGGTCCACTCTCTCTGTGGCTTAAGGGCCCAATGCTGGACTCGAGCTGCTGGTTTTATTCTGTGGCCTGCTCTTCACTGAAAAAGAGAACAGGGGAGTGTTGAGCTGCTACTGGGGCTGGAGAAACACGCTTCTTTCCGTGTGACAGGCCTCCCGAACCCTGGAGGCGGGGGTGTTTTCTGTGATTTGGGAGATGCCCACACCAGGCTTCTCCCAGGGTGTTTGACATCCAACAGCAAAGAGACATGAGTGTCAGCCCACCTGGGGTTCAGATAAAACAGGGAGGTCACTGAGTGGAAGGCGGGACTGGGGTGATCTGGGACTAGAGCAAGAGGAAGGGGTCCCCAGGTTGGATTGGATAGCAGGACTGGGGAGATGGTGTCTCCTGCTGTCTGTCTCCCTACACTTTGGGAGGTTAGCCAGGGGCTAGCCAGGGGAAGGCACCTCTGAGATCCTACCCGTTTCTCCAAGGAGCATGCAGACGTTCCCACAGGAGGCGGTACAGCAGTGCTGGCTGCTCTGACATTCTGACTGGGACTTGCAGAAAGAGATGCATTGCTCCTTCGTGGGAACCTTTGCGCAGGGCTTCAGATTCGGCTCTAATAAAACTGAGAAGGAACAGGTGAGCAGAGACTCTGAAGCAGAATCTCTCCCTGCTGTCTGCCCCTTGGAGGACCCAGGACACACTCCACCAGATTCTCTTCTTCCTCCTCTCCCTGCCCAGGGATCTCCATGCCCTTTATGGTCCCTGGCATTCAGGTCCAGCTCCCACCCTTTTCACACACCCAGCCATCATGAAGTCATCCCCCAAGGAATTTAGACTCACATAACCTGAGTCCTGAAATGCAAGTCTCAGAACTGAGTCCTGTGATTCTTGGGGTCCCCACTCCCATGTTACAGGGTGGGGGAACTGAGTCCCAGAACAGGAAAAGGACTCATGTTGCACAGCCACCTCTCTGCTTGTGCCTGACAAACCTAGCTCTTCCCTAGGAACGTCTATCACTAGTTCTTTTTTTTTTTTTTTTAGACTAGGTCTCGCTATTTTTGCCCGTGGAACCACAGGCTCACATTGCCCAGGGTACCACAGACTCAAGCAATTCCCAGCCTCAGCCTGGGAATCCCAGGTAGCTGGGATTACAGGCACACACGCCACCACGCCCAGCTCTATTTTTTTGGAACTAGGTCTTGCTACATTGTCCTGAGCGGGACTCAAGCCATGATCCCTGGTCCCGGCTGCAGCTTCCTAGGCTATCGCTTACAGGCACGAACCACCATGCATGGCCTTTACCACTAGTTCTTTACCCCACTCTCCCTTCAGTTCTTTCTTTAAAAAAACAGTCTATTCGTTCCAGAATTCTCTTTCCAAGCATATATTTTCTTTCTCTTCCCCAACACCAATGCCTTAAAACGTACAGTTCCTGAAACAAAAGCCATATTTCAAGAAAGAATTTGTGGCCTGTTTCCAATGTTGTGTTTCTCCCCAGAAGCCCTAATGAAGGACATAAATACCTGGAGGCTCAAACGACCTCCCTCCCAGCCAGCTCTCCACCCTGTGGCACCATTCCCAAGTGTCCTCCTGGCCAAAACCACATGGCCAGCGGGATCACCCCCACACGTAAGAACACTGGTACTAGGCTGGGCATGGTGGCATGTGCTTGTAAGTGGCAGCCTAGGAAGCCACAGCAGGGACCGGGGATCGTGATTCGAGTCCCGCTTGGGGCAACGTAGCAAGACCTGAGGCTGGGGATTGCTTGAGTCTGTGGTACGCCGGGCAATGTGAGCCTGTGGTTCCACAGGCAAAAATAGCGAGACCTGGTCTCAAAAAAAACAACAACACAAAACACTGATACTTGGCAGCAGCAGCAGCAGACTCCTCAGTTACACAAGCGAGCATTCAGCTTCCTTCCCCAGCCCAGGTGTAAACAAGGAGCTACTGCTTTAGAGACCACCCTCTCTACCCCCTCCACCTGCAAGTACACCTACACCCCCGCCACCTGCAGTGGGGCTAGGGAAAGGCCTCTCATTTCCCACCCACTCTTCATCTTGAAACTGCCCAAAATACCTACTGTAAATTGGAAATTCATCTTTGATAGTAATTCTTTCTTTCCAGTTTCCCAATGCTGGCAGGGTCAGCACGCAGTAGAGGGTCAGCGAGCAGAGGGCCCAGCCCCTCATGATGCTGCTGGAGCTGGTGGGAGAGAACAGCTTGTCCCTAGCCCTGCTGGGCCAGAGAAGGAGGGGGGAGGGGGTGCAAGGGAAACACGTGACTGGTCTCACCCTGCCCCATCTGGTTCTTCCTCCTTCCCTCCTTCTGCACCTCTTGGCCGGTCATGTCACCTTTCAAGGTACTTTCTTTCCTTTTTGCTTCTATCATGGAAGAATCATGACTCCCTAGTTTCCTACTTTTGAAATCTGAAAAGCATGGAAAGCTACAAAGAAAAAAAAAGTATCATCAACTCCCCATTGCTTTGAGAGAGCAAAGATAATTTAGATGATTTAGTATATTTGCTTCCAGTTTTTCTACAATATTTATATTGGTATCTAATTTTACATCTACCTCTATTTATCTATATCTACATAGATGTTTTCCATTAAATTGGTACCAGAATATACATGCTGTTGTTCAACATTTTTTAAATCAAGAATTGCAGGGAAAGTTTATTTTCTGTAAGTTTTAGGACAAGTACTGTATATTTTCTATATGTACTCCACTTAGAAGTGCAAAAATCAGGCCGGGCACGGTGGCTCGTGCTTGTAAGCTTAGCCTATGAAGCGGCTGGGGCTAGGGATCGTGGTTCGAGTCCCGCCTGGGGCCCGTAGAGAGACCTAGTTCCAAAAAAATTAGCTGGGTGTGGTGGTGCGCGCCTGTAATCCCAGCTACCCGGGAAGCTGAGGCTGGGTATTGCTTGAGTCTGTGGTACCCTGGGCAATGAGAGCCTGCGGTTCCACGGGCAAAAATA
>PVHY01008587.1:0-60720 GCA_004024945.1 Uropsilus gracilis
GGAAGCTGAGGCTGGGGGTTGCTTGAGTCTGTGGTACCCGGGGCAACATGAGCCTGAGGTTCCACAGGCAAAAAAAAAAAAAAAAACAGCGAGACCTAGTCTCCAAAAAAAAAAAAAAGTCATCTGATCCCAGTGAACCACTGAGAGCTTCTCAAATCAGAATAATCTGAAGAAATAAACTTTTTTGTTCATTTTACAATAAATCAACAATTTACAGTGTGTATAGTTCTTCTGGGTTCAGTATTGACAATACCATACCTCCCCAGATGTACACAACTCTTAGATTAATTTAATCATAAATTATTAAAAGTAGTGTAATGCAGGAAACAAAGTTAATAAACATCAACTGCTTTTCTATAAACCAACAATAAACAGTGGATTTTTAAATTAAAAACACAACAACACTTACAATAGCACTCCTCCTAAATGAAATACTTAGGTCTAAATCTAGCAAAAGATGTGCAAAATCTATGTGAAAAACTACAAAATATTGATAAACAAAATCAAAGAACTAAATCAGTAGAGAGATATTTTGTTACTTTCTTTCAATATGTTTTGGTTATTTTCCAGTATAAACTTTAGAATCAGTTTGTCAATATTCATAAAATAACATCCTGGAATTTAATTTGGAATGCATTTAATATATATAGCTCAAGTTTTGAGAATTGGTACCTTGACAATGTTGAGTCTTTCTAGCCATGAAAGTGGAATTTTTGGGATACAAAAATTCAAATTCCATGAAAATAAAATTTTTGGAATTCAAAGTGGAATTTCCATTTGGAAAATGGAATTGGAAAACTGATGTCAAGACTGCAAGATTTATAGATAAATAAATTAATTAATGGAACAAAATAAAGATTCCAGAAATAGATCCTATAAATACAGTCAACTAATCTCTGACAAGGGAGCAAAGACAGCATCTTCAACAAATGCTGCTAGAACTCAATATCCACATGCAGAATAATGAATCCAGACACAGATCTTACCGCCTTGAAAAAAGTTAACTCAAAACGGACCACAGAGCTACCTGTAAATGCAAAATCATAAAACAACATTCCATTAATCCCGACCTTATTAATGGTATCCACCTCTATTAGAAATACAGGGCTCTCTGAGACACAAATTCCTCGTAAAGAACTGCCAGGCTCCTATTTTTGGTCAGATCAGTTCTGTGGTTATTATTATGATCAAAGGATGCATTTCCGCAAGAAACCTTTGAAAAAACATCAGGGAACTTTAAGAAACAAGAACAGCAAGGTCATGGGAGAGAGGTAGAAGAGGAAGGAAAGGGAGGAGGGGGGGAGAGAGAAAAGAGAAGGAAGAATCAGGTGGTGAGTTTATCTAGTTTACCCAGGTTTTTTCAAAAAAGGGATATGGATAGGGATGGCTTAATGTTTTTTTTTTTAATGTATCAATATTTATTTAAATAGCATTGTTTTACAACACGGATAATGATATAGGGGTAGAGGTTCACAGCTTTTCAGATCTGTATTACCATACTATACCCACCACCAAATTATTCATTATTCTCCACCATAGTTCTCAAAGTCCCCTTCCCCATTCCTTTCACCTGGTAGCCTCAGCTGTGTAGTCAGATTTTTAGGGTTTTTTTATCTCACTTTTTTCTTTTCCTGTTTTGCTTCATTATATTTCACATGAGTAAAATCATCCTGTAGTTGTGTTTCTCTTTCTGACTTTACTCACTTATCATAAACCCTTCCAATTCCATGTATGTTGTCACAAATGGTAAATTCATTTCTTATAATTGAGTAGTATTGCATTGTGTGTGTATGTGTATGTGTGTGTGTGTATCTATCACAACTTCTTTATCTCTCATGGGGCACTTAAGTTTGTTTTCATGGATTGGCTAGTGTATTCTTCAGTTAGAAACAGGAGAATCGCTTGATCATTTGGTATATTCATTTTTAATACTTTGAGAAACCTCAAGAATATTTTCCTTAGGAACTTACCAGTCTACATTCCAACCTACAGTGTACCAGGGTATCTCATTCTCTACATCCTCACCAGTATCTGTTGTTTATGGTATTTCTGACAAAGGTCATTCTCACAAGGGTTAGGTGGTATCTCATTGTGGTTTTCATTTGCTTTTCATGATGATAAATGATGAGCAATTTTTTATGTGCTTGTTAGTCATAGGTATATTTCTTTTTTTTTCTTTTCCTTTTTTTTTTTTTTGTATAAGAAATATTTATTTAGCTCCTCTGCCCATTTTGTGATTGGATTAGTTATCTTTCTGTTGAGTTGTATGAGTTCTTTGTAGGTTTTGGATATAAGCCACTTTTCAGATGCATGATGTGCAAATATTTCTTCCCACTCAGGAGGGAGTCTTTTTGTTTTAACGATAGTTACTTTTTCTGTGCAGAAGCTTTTTAATTTGATGTCATCTTATTTGTTTACTTCTACTTTTGCTTCCCTTCCAGAGAAGTCAAGTCCCCAGAGAGGGTCTCTGAAGACTGTCATAGTGAACAGCCTATAATTTCTTCAACTTCTTTTATTTTATGGTTTCAGATCTTAAATCCATATCCTTAATCCATTTTGAGTAAATCTTTGTGGTGTGAGACAGTAGTCTAGTTTCTTTTTTTTTGCATGGGGTTGAAGAGTTAATTGAAGAGACTTTGCTATCCCCAGTGTATACTCCTGGCTCCACTGTTGTAGGTTCCCTATCAACTATTCCACTAGTCTGTATGTCTACTTTTACACCAGTACTACACTGTTTTTGATTAATATAGCTTTGTGGAACAGTTTGAATTCTGAGAGTGTGCTATCCTGTTCTTGCTCTTTTTTGTCAGGATTGCTTTGGCAAGCCAGATCTTTTGTGATTTTATATAAATTTCAGTAATGTTGATTCTGTTTCTTTGAAGAATGCCATTGAAACTTTGATAGTGATTGTGCTGAATGTATATATTGCCTTGGGTAAAGTGGTCAGTTTAACAATTTAAATTTAACTTCATTGTGTATTTTTCTATTTCTTTTAAGTAATTCTCATATGGTTTTCATTGTATAGCTCTTTCACCCCCTTCGTTAGGTTTATTCTAGGATACTTAATTCTTCTTGATGTGATTGTAAAGAAGATTGTTTTCTTGGTTTCTTTCTCTGCTAGTTATTTATTCACATATAGGAAAACAAATACTTATATATTGATTTTGCAGCCTGCCATTAGAATATACTGATTTTAAGTTTTTTTTAGTGCAGTATTTAAGGTTTTCTATATATTTTATCATGTCTTCTGCAAGTAGTGCTAGTTTCATTTCTTTTCCAAGTAAGATTTCCTTTCATATATTTCTAAAGGTGGCCTGGTTCTTTTTTTGGTTGATTGGAGAGATGAAGTGTTAAACAGCTATCAATGTGTTTATTCAAGATGGATGCCTTTCGAAATGGATGCCTTAGCAATCAAAAGCTTAGTATGAAGTAGGTACACTGCAGATTTCCTTAGGAGAAAATCTAAATGACATTGGGTCTGATGTTTCTTTAGATACAACACAAAAGACAAAATCCATGAAAAAAAATAGTTGATAAGCTGAAAAGCTTTAGAGAAACTTAAATGCAAATACTAAATGAAAACAATCAATCTACAAAGTCTCCATACTACTGTATGAGTTCAATTATACGACCTTCTTGAAAAAAAGCAAAACTATGGTGACAATAAAAGGCTCAGTCAGTCATTTGAAGTAAAAAATGAATGGGCAGATCACAGAGGCTGGGGGAAAGGCATATAAATATTCTGTATGAAATTAAAACAACAGCTGTATCATTATACATTGGTCCGAGTTCACAATAGGTACAACACCAAGAATGAACCCTAATGTAAAAATATGAACTTTGGTTAATAATGTATCAAGGTAGTTTTCATCCTTGGCAAAAAAAAAAAAAAAAAAAAGTATTCTGTTGAGTGATGCTGATCATGTGAGAGGCTAAGCAAGTATGTGGGCGAGGGGGTACATGGAACAACTATGTTCATTCCTCTCAACTCTTGTAAATCTAAAATTGCTTTTTAAAAACTCTTTACAAAAAATTAAGTACAACATTTTTGAAAAGAAAGCAAACAAAAAATAAAATCAGGGAGTTTCAGGGGAATAGTATACACTAAGAAACATACTCTAACTAGGAAAAAAATACATGTTTTTTCAGAGCCCCAAGACAACTTGGACCTCTTCCTCTCCCTCTTACTACCAATAACTATGTTGGACTTTTTCAGATAAGTGAATAATTTTAATAACTAATGTAAAATGCATAAAATGCCCAAAAAGTTCCAGGGTATAGATAAATCTGCCCAGTTAAAAAGAAAAGCACAGTCCACAGAAAGGTTAACAAATGACATTCCTAATTCAAATGTGACCCATCATTCCTGAGTCCCAAAGCAGTAATAAATAAACACATCAGGGAAAGCCAAAATGCAGCTATTCAAACAGCTGTTCAATTTGTTGAATTCCTTTTTTTTTTTTTTTTTTTTTTTTTTTTTCTGAATTCTCTTAGGCTCTGATCCAAAAGGAGTGGGAATAGAAGGATTCTAGGAAGACTCGGTCAATTTTATCAGTGTCAGTTCAGAAAGGTAGGAAAGATCAGGGTGGGAAAGGCTGGTGTTGATCCCTGAGTTGAACTATATTTCATCATTTAGAAAACCAAAAGTACACACAAGAGAAAAAGAGGTATAAAACTTCCATAGTTTCTCTAAAGCACTGTGTATTTCAAGTTGTTTTTTCAGCATGAGTAGTAAAATCAACATATTAAGTTACAACCAAGGATTTATAAAGGGCAGATAGTCAGCATGCATATCATATTGAAAGAATTACATTTCGTACAATTTCATACATTTCATACAATTTCTATTTCAGTTTATAGTGTATCTAGTGCATGTCTCTTTCATACAGTAATGCAAAATTTACTTCTTAGTATGATTTTTGATCAAAAAAGTTTCAAGACCCAACGTGGGGGCAAGAGAACCACCCAAAGCTAAAATGTTCAGTATTTGAGACTAAAGGATTCATTTAGAAGAAAGAATGTAGTGGATTTAGTTCAACTAGGTATTAGGCACCACTACAAAACAAACACTTCTTTAATATTTCATCCAAGAATAAGTAACCACTGCCTTCAATGGCTCCAGAAAGCCAGGTTTCACAGCTGCCTCACAAAAAGCAAACCGTTTTCTCCCATCTGGATACTTTCTTCAATTCCAGGTTTTAGGGCAACGATGATCCAGTCACTGTGTGGGCCTCTCAGAGTGCCTCAGTCACAGAAGAGACACCTTCTGCTCTCCTTGACCACATGGAGGAACGGAGACTTAGAATGAGGAAATGGCAGAGACTAACACAGGAACAGCTGAGCTCAGACTCCAGTTCAGTCATTTCCCTAAACTCTCAGATTAGAGGGACACAAGAGCACAAAGAATCATGAAAAAGAAGAAACTACAATCATGAAAAATAGATGGTTAAATTAAAAAGCAAATGTGCCCTGTGTGAAAAATAAAAAGGGAAACAATGAAGTGTAAAACATGCATGGGAATATCTAAGGATGTAAGGTTAGTATCTTTTATGTAACTGAATCTTGCCATGAGACAAGTAGGTGAGGTTGGTTGTTTTGTTTTTGTTTTTGGTGTTTTGTTTTTTTTTTAAGAGACTAGGTCTGGCTATGTTGCCCAGGATAGTGCCGAAACCGTGGACTCAAGTGATCCCTAGCCTCGCAGGTAGCTGGGATTACCATGTCTGGCTATTTTTCAGACTAGGTCTCACTATGTTGCCCGAGGTAGTATGGAACCCACAGACTCAAGCAATCCCTGGCCTAGACTCTCAGGCAGCTGGGATTACAGGCATGCACCACCACGCCCGGCTATTTTTTAGAGACTAGGTCTCACTATATTGCCCGGGGTAGTATGGAACCCTCAGACTCAAGCAATCCCAGGTCTCAGGCTCCCAGCACTGGGATTACAGGCACGCGCCACCATGCCCAGACTTGATCTTATTTTTTAGTTTCTACATCTCTGAATTAATTTTTACTAGAGACTAAATGAAGCTTGTGGATGAGGACCCTGCCCTGTGGGGGGGAAAAAGTTAATGAGACTGCTAGTGGAAGTTGCACAAGGGAAGTTTTGTTTTTTTGTTTTTTAATGTTAGGGGATTTCTAGGTTAATCATGGCACTCTCCTTGAGGCCATTCATGTAAGAATAAAAATTAAAGGAGGTGTTGAGGCCTCCTTTTGAATTCTATTGTGATACTGTACTTAAGAAAAGTTTGGCTTCATGATACATACTGTTTATTATTTAGTTCAATGTTGCAGTTATCAGCAGATCATGATTTGAAATATTCTCAAGTTACAATTTAGTTACTGACTTCTAAATACCACTAAGTGTTTTAATCTCCCCACAACTGTTACTGTTTAATGACATCAAGGTGATTCTCAACTACAAACAAAATGCTTCCCTCTTAAAGCCAAATTCAAAGTGAAAAGAATCATGTGAAGATGTTATCCATAAGTGAAAAGCAGTATTTCCTATTTTATTTTGTTTGCTTGGAAAAGATCAGCTTCCCCAACTGTTCTGGCTACTAGCCTTCTATGATTTTTATCTATTTTTCATTTTCAAAGTAAGTGTCCTAACATTTGAGGTATAAGATAGCTGGTTAGGATTACACCAGCTGAGAATCACTCATTTTAGGAGTCAGAATTATCACTCTAAAATTTTCCATTGTTTTGCCATATCCTGATGAATGTACACAGATTAAGATTTTTGGTTGAGGAAGAATCTGGTTTAGCTATAAAATTAAGTAGGAAATTCAGAAATTCAAAGCTCCAGGAGGAGCTTTGAGGTCACCAGAAGCTAAACTCCTCCTGGTAAGCCTCTGTAAATAGGCTTTCCCATAGTGATCTTTTCTAAAAAAGTCGATCTGTATGCTGACCTTTAGAGACAGAGGCAGCCTGTTTCCAGACACATTCAGCAGCACAAAGACTGCCTCAATGTTCTAAATTCAGTGTAAAGTACTTGTTTTTAACAATCATATACAAGCAAATTCACTCCTTGGGACTTTAAAACCACCAATTATTACCCCCAAGGGTTGAGGGTCACATGCATCATTGAAAGTTTATTCATTCTATGACATTAAAGTGAGACTAAACACACATAAATTAGTTCAATGATTCTTCTTTTGTCAACTTTAGAGATCTCACACCATCATTCCAAGAAGTCCTCGACTTTCAGAACTGCTGCTTATACTATGGGAAAACTTTGAGTTGTATTTCAGAAAAATTTTTGGATGCAAAGTGCTGTATAATATGGTCCATAAAACTCCACCAATTCAAATGAACTGAGTTAGTCTAAATATTAATGAATTTTACTAGAATAGTACAATTAATGAGTAGAATTAATGATTTTACTAGAATAGTACAATTTTACAATGAAAAGAAACACTAGCAAATAAACCAACGTATGAGAAAGTTTAAAAACAAATGAAAATTTAACCTATCTTTTCAGGATAGAGTCAAGTAGTCATGGCCAATTAGGATCACAGTAGTTCACACTGGGGAGGCAGAAAGGGGTAAAGACCTAGAGATTTAGGTGGGGGGGATCCACCCCCTCTCTTATCCCAGGCCCTTCTCACCCCCATCCACTGTTCTATTGCAACCCTGGCTACTCTCAGATCAAATCTTTGCTCGTGGAAACTCACAAACTCCTCTGGCCAAGTCCTTTCCAAACAGTGGCTGACCACCACTGTTTAATTCATTCAGGGAAGGAGTATATACACCGCTTATCTCCTTTGGGCTAGACAGTGGGGTTCATATCTCCTTTTCCTGAGATTAAAGTCTAATTACCTTTCACCCCTTGCAGGGGTTGTGTCTACTATCCACAGGGCTTAAAGAGAACATAATCATGCTGCATAAATTGGTTTTGAATAGTCAGAAGGTAAAACTGCGGTTACCCACAGTCTTCTGTCGTTACTGTCAGCCTCCACAGTCCCCTCTCTCTAACTCAGTATCCTACCACCCTATATATGATATCTTTCCATACAGAAAGGAATTTCAATTCTTATATCCTGAGCTTTTGGGAATTCTCAGTACCATAGTTACTCCCCTGGTGAGTCATATTCCAGATTCCTCAGTGTAGGACTTTCAGAGCTGAGTTTTGAATTCAAGCAGACTGGCTAGGGGTCTGTACTATAAACCAGTCTGCTAACTGAAAAATTAAGTCTCAAGAATAGTTAGACTAAGAGTTTATTAGAAAGCCAAAGCGAAGATTAGAATCTGGAAAGATTTTACTCTGCGAGCTGTCTCAATAAACACAAATTTGAGTTTATATAGATAGGACCGTGAATCACTGACATAAAGAATATAATTATATTAATCAGAGAGGCTTCTAGTTCTAAGTTGCCCCCCAAGGAAAGCTACGCTGATGCTAAAGGAAGTCAAAGTAGGATTTAACCACTTCCTTTTTAAAGACTTGCAGTGCAGAGACAAAAGTTTTGCTCTTAGAAACTCACAATCTTTTTACCTGTTAAATCTTCTGCATCTAGATTCAAGGTTACCAGTGGATGAGTGGTTTTCCCTGCAGGCGGCAGATTCCTACATACAGAATAGAATCTGTGAAGATGGCTTTGCTTTCCCTAGTGGATTCAGGAGTGGGTAGGTGTGTTCCCAGAAAATATTATGTTCACAAATCACGTATTTCTCAATTAATGAGCCTTTTCTTTTCTCCTCAACCTACAATGCCCTTTCAAGTACCCTGGCATTTTCATGTGAATTCCTCCTTGTCCTGCAAGACCTAGTACCACAAGCAAAGGAAATTCTTTGGCAGCCCTAGAAGACAGAGTCTACTTTCACATCTCCTTAAACTGACACAATCCTCCCCCCTAACCCACTGTACAAGTACAAGCTCTCAATAAAGAAACAATTTCCAATAACTGTCTCATAGTAACTACCTAAGGCTATTGACATTCTACATGAATGCTAAGTTTATTGACTTCTGTTAAGATATACATACAGAAGAACTTATATAAACACATAACTTTTATTAAAAAGAAACTTTATAAAAAGAAACATAAAGATACAGGTCTAGATGAGGCTGGGTTCCACCTAAAGAAACATGTCTCCTGGTCTTCATTACTCATTCATCCATTCTGCCACTGGATGCAGAATCTCCAGATATCAGCCTTAGCCAAAGCATGTGGAAGTTCCCACCCAAGAAATGTTAGACTGCACTCACTCAGAAAAGACTGTCCAGATACAAGTTGGGAAATGAGGAACCCAATATATCAAAGTTGGGTGTGTTCTTTGGTGAGTCCAGCTACAATCAAAGCAAAGATAGTCAGAGAAGGCCAGTGAGTTCCAGGAACAAGTTCTGTAGTAGGACAGCACCAGAATCTATACTTGCAAGTTGGACTCTTAGACTTATTATGTTCCCTGGTAATCTCTCCCTTGGATCCAGCTAGGTTCTGAGCTGTCCTAATTATGCTAATGTGAAATGAGAGTGAAGGTTTTTAATTCACTGTTAGGCATGAAGATTAGAGTATAATCTGTCTACTACTAACTAAAGGCAGGCACAATATGAAAATGGTAATGAGGCAAAAAAGAATCCTCCAAAGGCAAAATTTCAGAAACAAGTACTGTGCAATCTCTCTTTCACATGAGAATTCGCTTTTCAGTATTAAATTTGACAATTGTGGTTTTGTTTTATTAAAAAATCCCCCACTAAATTGAAAGCATCTTAAAAGAACCTTGACACATTGACACACTACCAATGTAGTGTACACATGTGCCTGGAACACAGTGTGAACTGAAATGTTTACCAATGGAGCAAATTAAGCAATTCATGTTTTCAAAGTTTTAAGGCATCAAGTCATTTTGCTGCAGGGAAAACTGAGGTGCAAACTCTAACATCTTCCATTGTGACCAGCCTACCACTTCCCAGGGTTTTGAAAGGAAAAAAGGCTTTGTTCTCCATTGATCAGGTCACAGTGATCTTTGAGGGCACCTACATCCTTTCCAAAATGTTTGGGGGTACCCGACCAAAATACCATCAGTTGATCAGTTGCTCGGAGGTTTCCTCACAGTTCACCAGAGAATGAGAAATGAGAGTATGAAAATGTGATCCATTATATCCAACTTCCCCAATCAGACCACCAAAATGTTGCAGTGAAACTCTAGGTACTGGCGGGAGGGACAGGGGTATATGAATTCACCAGAGACAGAGTTGAGAACAGAAAAGGCAGATTTACTAAAATACCCTACAAGAGAGCAGGGGGTGAGATGGGAGACATTTGTGTATGGCAAGAAGGGTTTTTGGGACTCTCTTTTGTAATCTGTTTTTTAGACTTTTTCATGATTGGGAGAGTCGGTCTCTGATGGTTGCTATCTGCTGGGACATAAGGTTTCCATGGGTCTTCTGCACAGGAGGTCTCTTGGCTGGTTCTGCGTGCCCTGTTTCCTATTGGTCATATGAACCTGTAGTCAGGTTCCCATGATAATACTACAGGTTTCCATTTCTTATCTCTTTTGTGTATCCCAGTATTCTTAAGCTGAGCAAAGTATAGAGACTAAGTTTTAACACTATTAAATGATACCCTGACACTTTTCCCATAAGTATGTTCAGGAACAACAAAAAAAAACAAAAAAAAAAAAAAACAGTTTAGTCACTCATATAACAAACTTTATTGAAGGCTTATTGTGTGCTAGGCATTACAGTAGCCCTAACAAGTAAGATACCATAACACCTTAGGGAAATTATAAAGAAGAAAAGTGGACAATTATCTTTAATACTTTTTAAAACAGAAAATGTTAAGTTTTTTCAAAGATACAGGTAAAGACTATCAGGAATCAGAAATCAGAAGAAACCAGAGCTTCAAAGGAACTTACAGGGTATTGTCATTCAGGAATGGGACATTATTTGTGGCTTAACCTAATAGCTCAGGAATGAAGATGTTTCTATCTGAAGCTTCTAGCAGAAGCAATTAGGAAATGGCTTTGTAGGTTTTGAAGAAAATCAATAGTTTACCTACAAATCTTGAGCATTATATCTAGCAAAATAACAGTGGATTTTTGAGAAGCAAGAATACAGTTCAATTTTCTATTAAGGAAAACCATTATTTGAAAATGAGCTCTAAAGGATCAAGTTATTTTTATGTGACCTATATGACCTATAGAAACACAGACTTGTTGATTTAAGTAACAATAAAATATTGTTATGTAAAGAATAACCTTGAATTTAAAGGATGAGTCTTATTTAACAGTCACCCTGTAATCAACTATTTTTCATTTTGACATTATTAACTAGGTAACTGGAGATAAAACTAAATATAGCTAAACAATGCATTTCTTTTATACTGTAATCAAATGAAATTTACCCTTCAGATGTTATTTCAGTTTCCCCAAATACTCTGAAATGCATCCTACTAATGTTATTTTCTTTGAAGTAAATGCACTGGAATGGGAATCCATACACCCAGGAGATAGGCCTGGCTCCACCATCATCTACATGAATTTCGACATAAATTTAGAATTTTCTCAAGCATAAATTGAAGCTGTTAAGAGTTTTAAAAACTATGAAAACTTACTCCTGCTCAGAAACCCTCAACCACAACAAAAAGTAGTTTGAGTTTTATTACTTATTAAAGTAGCTTAAGTTTAATTCCTTTCTCGTCTTATTTGTTTTAATAACTTACTTCTGAATTGCCTATAGCAGTTAGATTGAGCAGTCTCACCTCTAATAACTAGAAGAGAATAACTTAATAGACAGCTTGAGAAAGTGATATCTATCAATATTTTCCTTTAAACACAACCCTATAACAAAAAAAAAAGCTAGACTCAGAAGCAGTCCAGAAATTTAATACATCTTGCCTGTACCAAAAAAATTAAATATCCATAAGGTTTCTTTATGATTGTCAAAAGGCTTCTACATTCAAGTATTCCATTTCAACCATGAATTTCTTCTGTTGTAAACTGCTTGCCAGTGGCTTATGTTTAGTGTTTTCAATTAATCTGCATAGAAAATGAATCAATTATATCATCTGACCATTTGTATGGAATATGATGTGCACAAGAACATGTCATTAATATGTTCATCCTAGTTAAACAAAATACTCTACAGTGTGAATGAATGTACAACATGAATAAATCAATCAAGCAAATTTATTGAGGCAATCACACTATAAGGAGAGTGTTCAAATGACAATAAAGATAACAATACAGTGTTAAACTTTCTAGAATACTAGTTGATAATATAAAGGCAGATATTAAGATGTTAATTTCAGACAAATATCCTAATTGCTAAATTCAAGTAGCATTCCTATAAAAATTAGCAGTTAGTCTAATTTCTGCATACTACAGGGCATTAAGTTAAAGCAAAAATGCTACTGTCTAAAAACAGGAGAGAATAATAAAGGCAGAACAACATGCTTCACTTCTGCAAAATCAAGCAAAAAGAAAGGAAACAAAAGCTAAGAGAAGGAACTCAGAGCTATTTGCAGCAGTGGTCCCTTGCAAGTTCTACGCCCTTCCCCTCGAGTGTGAAGAAAAGAAAGGAGGAAAACCATACTTTCGAGAGAAAAGCCCAGTTACTCCTTACACAACTTGGCAATAGTTATTAATTCAGGGTGAGATGTCCGGAAGATATGGAATGGGTAGGAATGTCTGGGAGATGGAAGTGACTTTTCTTTTCTGTGTTTGGAACCCTAAGAACTGTACTAGAGCACTCATAGACCCTTAGTTATCTTGCAAAGGCAGCTCGCAGCATCCTTCATCCATACACTTAAGCGTCCCGCAGCTCCTCCGGTACTCCAAGTTGGACCAAGACCCAGTGATCAGCACCATTAGTAACAAACACGCGCGCACAGGCGCACAGGCACACACACATACACACGCACACACACACTGTGTGTGTGTGTTCCTCCCGCTCCCCTCATGTTCTCCGAGTTGGACCAAGGTCCAGTGGTCGTGCCGGCGCACTGTTAGTCCAAGAGCCACCCTAGTCCCGACAGGGGCCATCCGACCACGGCGAGGCCAAAGCGCACGCCTCTGTCCCGGCTCCTTTCCCCCAAGCTTCTCGGCTGTCGCAGCGCGCCAAGGAATGCCAGCAGAACCAGGATGCGCATTACAATAAAAACTTGAGGGAGCACGTCTACACTTGCGCCTACGTGGAAGCACAATCCCCGGCGCGGGTTCTGGGACTGCAGGTCTGTCCCGCCCCTCTCCGCGGCCGAGGGGCAGCGGTCCGTACCTGTCCTCCGAGACGCTGATGACGCCCTCCTCCTTGGGCACGATCACGGCCATATTCACCACCTCCTGGGACCCCTCGACCCGCTGCAGCAGGATCGGCTTTCGGGTCAGTGGCTTCGGCCGGATCTCCGCCGCCATCAGGGGAGGGGGCGCGCCAGGGGCGCCGCCGCCAACCGCGCTGCGAGGCCGGGCTTAGACCGCTCAAACACTGGAACTGGCTGAGACACAGACCCTGGCTGGCCGGAGCGGGACGCCAGGAACCGGGGATCATAGCCTGGCCGCCGCCCCGAGAAGGACTCTGCGATCCCGGCTTCGGGTACCGAAACCGCCAACACCGGGGCTGCAAGCCGGCGCCACCACCAGAGGAGGGGGCGGAGAGCCAGGGGGCGGAGCCGGGAGGGGCGGGGCCTGCCGCAGGGGGTGGCCGCTGGTGGGCGCGAGGGCGGCTGCACTTCCGGAAGGGGACTGGAGGAGGAGGACAACCTGAAGGAGGCGCTAGTATCGCAGTGCGCGTGCGTCAGCCCACAGCTCATTTCCGCCCCGCCCCGCGCCGCCCCGCTCCTCCTCGCCACTGTTCCCCAAGCCTGACCTCGCGGCCGCTAAGACGCATGCGCTTTCCCTTCCCTGCGGTCTCCTACCCAGTTCCACTGTACACACCCGGAGTTTAGTCCCCGCCCTCTTTACTCTCCCGTGAACGCGCGTGTACACATCGTGGGGCACGCGCTCGCCGGAAGCCCCGCCCCCCAAGTCCCTGAAAAGAGGGCGGAGCTGGGGCGGAGGAAAGCGTGGCAAGAAAAAACCTGAAAGAGGATTTCCGCAAGAAGGGAAGAAGCTGAACTAGTTGGGGTATGACTGAGCATGCGCACAGTTCCCTGCGCGGCTGGACAATGAAGCGCGCCCTCAGGCTTGCTACTCCCTAGGTCCAGGCTGTGAGAGGCAATCCAGTGGTCCCTGGGAGTTGTAGTTCCAACCAAACTGCCTCACCTTGTCCTGGGATAACCTATCGTCCACTTCTTGGTCATCCTGATCTGGGGGACGTGGCAAACCTCTTGGGCAGTTGGTGGAATGGTAGCCCGAACTGGTCTCTCAGGCAAGGAACTGAGGGGTAGCCCTAGATTGCGGCTGAGTGGTTCAAGCACTTCCGTAAGAGTGGAACCCAGAGGTGAAGAAGAAAAGATGTTACAAACAAGTATCTCTGAGGGAGCTCAGAGATAAGACGTAGTGTGAACCTCCTCCATTTACTTAGGTGACCAAATTACTATCCCAGGGTTATTTTAGGTTCAAGTTAGGGCTATCCCCTGGTTGCCACACTTAACTACTCTCCCCTCTGGAACGCAGCCCCTTCTAATGGTACAGACTTGTTTCCATTCCCCCGCAATCTGTCTTCTTAACTTGCTTCAGAGATGACAGTTATTGTCATTACTGTGTGAAAGTTAGAAGCCTGAGAAGAGTTCCAGTGTGTCGGGTCGTTTATTACGCCTTAACCCCACTAAGCCTTTCCAGAGATAATTTGCTAAGGAGTGGTCCTGGTCTATGTGATGTGATTGGACTAGCAAGGGCTCTGCCAGTCTGAGCTGGGCAAAGATTGGAACAGGCTTCTGGAAATGCATTTCTAAAACAGATTTTTGACAGCCAAGGCAGTATGTTGCAAAGCACCTGTTTCAAAACACACTGCACAATTCTTTCTTTACCACCTCCCATCTTAGCAGAAATTCTGTAAGGTCCATTAAAGCAGGATTCAGTTATTTTCTGGCTTTGGAAACTAGAAAAAGATACTCCACTTCGTTCAGCATCAGGTATCCCATCTGTTCTGTTCTGTGTATGATAGCACCTACTTTGTGTGGTTATTGTGAGTCTTCCAAATGACTAACTTTAAATGCCTTCTGCACAATAGGTTCTTTCAAGTTCCAGGGATTAGTACTGGGGCTTTACTCAGCCTACCACATTAGTTTTAAATACCATATATATGCTCCTAAATCTCGTATTGTTATTTCCATCTCGACTTCACTCCTGGATTACACTCCTGAATTACAGACTAATGCTATTCCACTTTATCACTTAACTGTTTAATTGGTATTCCAAACATTTCCAAACAGTATCTTTATATCTAGTATGTCACTCTCCAAGTGGTTCAAAACCAAGTTCCTAGAAATTATCCAATTCTTCTCTTTTCCTCATAACTTATATCCAAACCATTAATGAACCCAATCAATTCTACCTTCAGTCTATCTTAAATTTTCCCAATTATATAATTTCTACCCCTTTCCAAGTCATATGATCTCTACTACCTTGATTACCAAACTGCTTTCCCTGATTCTACTCTTGAATTCTTCCCCACCCAAACACATTCAATCCATTTTATCACAGTATTTAAAATATATACTAAATTAGTTAGCCTTCTTATTAAAATTTACCCCTGGCATGCCATTGCTTTTGGGATAAAATGCCTCTCCAAGCTCAGTACTGATCAGTACTCACCAAGCTCTGGATTGGAAATTACCCAGAAACATCAACCTCCTTCCTACTGGTGATCTTTAAACCACTCGTATTCACCTTGTGCCTACTTTCTTCTCATCACTAAGATTTCTGCTCTAATATTAGCTACTTATGGAGTCTTACCCATACACTGCTACAGTATTCCACATATTCCTAACACTGTCATATCACCTGCTTTTATACTCTTCATAGTACTTACTTGTGCCCAAAATGATCTTGTTTTTTTTCTTATTTATTTCCTAGTCTCCCTATTCTAGAAGAGAAACACCTGGAAAGGATGTTGTCTTGTTGTCTGCTTGTTCATCATTGTATTCTGAGACTCTAGAACTGTAACTGACACATTAAAAGGCATGCTGTACTTGTTGAATGAATTGATGAGTGCGTAGAAAGAGACAAGGGTCAGTAAGGAACTCTGTTCCCTTAAAGAATAATGGAAAGACTAGAATTCAGAACATGTCCTAATTTTTCTGATAGGATAAACTTTGGGAAGACTACACAAAACTGCCAATCATATCCAAGAGGCAGATGATGTACCAACATAGTAAATGCAATGAGTCATCAGTATATATAAGTAAATGAGGTATCCTAGTAGACAGTGGGTATACATAGTAGCTATTGCTTTTTTAGATTTTAGAACTTATTAAGAATCAAATGAACATAATAGAACTTAAATGCAGTTTTACAGGACACACAAGTATCAGAAGCCTAGGTTAAGAACTCTTGTGCATTCTAAGGAGACTTAAAACTACCTAGACCACTCCTCCATTTATAAGGAATAAGAAAGGATATTCTAACAGGCATCAAGAATAGAAAGAAGTAGCTTACAAGAAATATGATTCTCAGAGTTTTCTGTTCATATAAAACCTGAATAATTAAGGTATAAGTTTAAATATTTTAAAAAGTCTGAGTTCTCACATCTTATGGATATCAACAGTAATTGTAATTATTCTTATACTTCAGGCTACTTAGTGATCCACCTGCTGTATAACATAAGTATTAAATTCTGCAATTTATTTAGTATAAAAAGGCTATAAAGCCCTAATTTTTAAAAGTTTCTTCTACATTAACTGGTTGTTCTAATTTTTAATAAACAATAAGTCAAAGTAGCAAATTTATTAGAAATATATTTAACTATTATTAAACATAAATAGAAAAATTTTAGCTAGAAATATTTAATGAAAATTATTTTATATGAATAAGGCTGGGTTTTTTAAATCCCAAAGATAAATAATGACTTATAGCTAGAATCAGTGGGAATCAGATCAGTTCTATTTCTCTATTTTATTTTGTAAGTATAAGAGCTGTGAAACCATATTTACATAAACAGATGACAACAGGGGATTTTTTTTATATATCATTGACTCTTAATTCTTTGAGCTTTCAGAATTACATATAAAAAATCATAAAGAACAAAAATCATATATATATGATGAGGAATTTGTATCAAGAATATATAAGTTTTTCAAGTTGGCAATAAGACATTTCTCCAAAGAAAACAGAGAAATGGCCAACAAAAACAGAAAAAATGATCAGTATTGCTAACCATCAAGGAAATTCAAATCAAAAGCACAGTACCCAAGTGAAAGGAAGCCTGAGGTCTACACAAAAGCTTGTACATAAATATCCATAGGTTCATTATTCATAATACCCAAAATGTGGAAATGATCCAAACGTTCAGTCAACTTATAAATGTGTAAAATGTGGTATATCCATATAGGGTTGTATTCAGTAATAAAAATAGATGAAATTCCGACATATGTTGCAACATGAATGAACCTTGAAAACACTATGCTAAGTGAAAGAAAGCAGTCAGGAAGGATCACTTATTATGAGATTCCTTTATATTTAACATCCAGAATAGCAAATCAGTAGGCACAGATCAGATTAATGGTTTCAGTACAATAGGGGTGAGAGAAAAAAGGGATGGAGCGGGTCCAAGGATGCAGGACTAAGGATATGCAGGATTTCTTTTCGCCATGATGAAAATGTTTTAAAACTGGTTAACATAGCAACTATACAATTAGACTATACTAAAAGTATTTAATTGTATACTTTAAAATAGTCAGTTTTATGCTAAATGAGTTATAGTTTATTCCCCAAATAATTCATAGTGACTCATTGACAAATTCCATTATGTTTCCATTCATTTTATTGAAAACAAAGCATTAGAGAACACCTGACTTGTGAAGGGATTTTTCAAAAACATTTATTAAAATAATTTATTTTTCCAATTTCTGGGGCATGTACAAAAACATATTATGTGACTATTTTATCTGCTACTCTCACTAGAGGCACATTGTTTAACCCTGTAACTAAAAAGAATTGGGAGAATTTAACTTGTTTTAAGTTCAGTATAACTTTGCCAATACAATTTTTTTTTCAGTGAGATGTTTTCTCTCATCACAGGCTAACATACATTTTTATCTGAATTTTATAGAAGATTTTTATAGAAAAAAGTCCACCATGTGGTGTGATTATAGGCATTGTATTGTTAAACCAATCAGACAAAGCAACTTTCAATTGTCACTTCATTTTCCACTGAAATAAATATTAATATGTATTTTAGGGATTTGTATAAAAGTATAATGAAACAAATCTTATAAGATGGATTATTAGTTGTATTCAAGAACTCAGTGATATAAATCTAATATAATTAATTTACCAATTTTTAGAAACTTATGGAGGCAAATAGTAACCCAAATGTTTTTCTTATTACTTACCATATGACTTGAGTTGTAAGTTTTGGTGAAGAAAAGTAATGGAAGATAATAGTGTATGTGTATAAATATAGTGAACTCTGGTGTCAAACTCTTGAGGATAATTAAGTTAGAATCAAATATAGAAATTAATTTGGTTAAACAATAATTGGAAGTTCCTTAAGAATTTAATGAAAGTAAAAGACAGAGGTCTTAAATGTGACTGATCTGGCAATAGTATATAATTTAATTTTTTTAAAAGAAAGTAAGAGATATTACTGTTATATAAAATAAGATGGTAATTGATCATAAAGCTCAAATCATATGTCATGACTTGATAAATAGGTTGTGATTATTTCATTGAATAACGGTAACTGATTCTAAAAAAATAAGTTTAACTGGAATTTCTCAAACCTATTTTGAAAAATTTTTAGCACTAGAAAACTTTTTTAATTGCACAGAAATTTATTAGCATTATTGACTTTATCTAATTTGGCTTTTCTACAGTTTTTTCTTTCTAGTGGACTATGTTGGGGATGAGTACTGAGAATAACTGAAAAGAACTGCTTATTTTTTAATTCATAAAAGAAAGTGTTTGCAGCTTTCACCATTTCTTACTGTCCCTCTCTTCATTTTGCACTCACAGTACTTGCCATCAGTAATGATGCATTCCTTGAGAATAAAAGACATCGAGGCAAAATCATTAAACAAAAAATTGTCACCACTCACCACCTTTTTCTACCTATAAGTCAGAATGTCTTATAAGGAGCCAGAATAGCCTTGCTTTTTTCCTTATTAGAAATACTCATAATAATGATGTGAAATTTATATATAAATAAATTTTTTAAAAAAGAAATACTCATAAGACAAAGACTATCAGGACAATCTGTGGACTAAGTTGCTTATTAACCATTTTAGTTTCCCCAAGAAACTAGGGATGTGTGAAGGGGTGAAAGATACAAACTTCCAGTTATAAATAAGTCTTCAGGGTACATACGGCATGGCAGCTATAACAATACTGTTAATGCTGTTTTGTATGCTTGAAATATCTAAGAAAGTCTTAAAAGTACTCAACAAGAAAAAAAATGCTGAATATTACAGTGATGAATTTTAGCTAGACATTGTGGTGACTATTTTGTAAAAGTTGTAAATATCGAATCATGTTGTACCCCTGAAAATAGTATGACCTTATATGTCAATTATATTTCAATTTTTTAAAAGTTTCCTCTAAAACATTTATAGTTTCTTTTCATGATTGTTTTAGCCTTTACCTCATGGCAAATCCCCATATTAAGACTTGAGGTGGGTAAAGGATGTAAAATCAGACAAGATCCAATATAAGTGAGGCATATTCTGAGACAAATTGATTCTGGAAAAAAATACCTATGAAAGTTGAGAATCTGGAAATGGATACCCTTAAAATGATCCATATCTGTTTCCCAACTGAGCATTTTCACTGAACATAACCTCTGGACCACAGTTTGAACACAGATGATTTGGAAATAAAAAAAGGGAACTTGTCTCTGTATTGGGGTAGGGAATTTTTAAGGCAAGGAGAGAATAAAAAAAACAGAATTATCTTTAACAGTTGAACAAAAGTAATCTGTTACTCTTGGAAGACCAGCTAGGAAATGGGGTAAGATTAGGGGAAGGAAAGTTCAGGGTAGAGTCTAAGGCTCTTTGTAGCAATAAATAGTAGGTATTTTTTTGACTCATCCTCAGCAACTTAGCCTGGCAATAGAAGGCTGGACTAGTATGCAAAAATAAGAAATATATATATCATCTCCCAGTTCTGGCACAGAACTGGTATCCTTGTAAATCCCTAAGTGATAAGAGTACGAGAACCATCTTTTGTGCTAGTGAGGTAACTCTGGGTTGGGCTCCTAGATGGCTCCTGCATGGTTCCTGGTAATCAGAAAGACAAAATCATGATAGAAACTTGGAATTTTCAGACTTTGTCTCCCTAGACCCCAGACTTTTCCAGAGAGGGAAGAGGGCCTGGAAATGTAGTAATTTATCATGCTTACGTAAGGAAGCCTCCATAAAACCCTGTAGTATAGGATTCAATGAGTTCCCAGGTACTGATCCATCTGTGTACTGCAAGAATAACTCTATGGGAACAGAAGCTCCTGCACATGGGGACCCTCCTGAACTTCATCCCATTTATCTCTCCCTCTGGTTATTCATCTATATCCTTTATCCTTTAATAAACCAGTAAACATAAGTATATCACTCAGTTCTGTGAGGGCAAATTAATTGAACCCAAGCAGGTAGCCATGGGTTTGGTTACAATTTGTACCCAACTCAGACAGAACTTGTAAGAAACTAGTGACCTAGTGAAAGGTTGTAAGGGTTGGGGGGAAGTCCCATGGGACTAAACCCTTAACCTGTGGGATCTTGCTCTATGTCCAGTTAGATAGTGTCAGAATTTAGTTAAATTATAGGACAGGAACTAGTGTCAGAAATTGTTTGGTTGGGGAAAACTCTAGGGTGAGGTTTAAGAGTTGGAGATTAAAATGTAAAGGGAAAACATACAAAAGTGATACAGGACCCTGGATCTGGATGAAATGACATTCTGAACAGAACGCTTATGCAGGATCTTAGATGTCAGAACAAGGGAACAAGGTTAGAGGAGATCAGGGTATCCGCCACCCAAGTCACAATCTACCAGAACCCTAGACCACTCCCCCTACCTTTTTCATCTATAACATGTAGATAATTAGAGCACCAATTTTATATAGTACTTGTGAGACATAAATAAGATCATTCATTTAAAAAAAAAAAAGACTAGTGTCTAACAAGTAACTCCTCTAAAGCAAGAAGAGAGAAATGAGAAGTTGAAAACTTAGAAAAGAACTCAAGAGAGAACACATAGTGAGGAAAAAGAAGGAAAATCAAACTGTCAAAACAAGTCAAGACCAGACTTCTTGCAGCAGAAGTCCCAACTTTTCAAATGGGAAAAAAATCTTGAGAAGAATCAAAGATAACTACCAACTGAAGTCAGTTGTTTAGAATTTGTTTGGAACTCCAAATTTTCTTGCTGACTACAGTATGCAATTGTGGCTCTCAGCATACTCACAAAGTTCCTACTGTTTAAAACTAAGGGTCCCTAGACATAGAACTACTATGACAAATAATGTGTCTCTAGAAGAATATCTTGAGTTCTAGCCAAGGACATCAGATAAACATCCTTTCATTTGCCTTCTTCCTTCTTTCCCAGGGGTTTTCTGGAAGTCAGGCATGAGTACCTCATTAGCAGCAAAGTTCTGAAGTCCAGCTGCCCATCAAAATGACTTGGGAACTTTTTGAAAATGCAGATTCCTGGGGCTACCCCTGAATTTGGTTTTCTGGGAGTCACAGACCTAAGAATCTGATCGATAGGTGTAAGAATATTCATCAGTGAATCGTACGACAAGGCCTCCAACCAACAGCTTCCATCACCTTTTCTTTCCCAGTTTGAGCGACTAGCCAGCTTTGCTCTTCCATTGTTTGCCTCTCTCATGTTTCTGATCAAACTGGTGTCTTTTCTTTATGACTCATTGAGTGACAGAGCCCAGTCTGTAGCTTTTCTCCTTCTCACCTGTGCTGAAATCAAGCATAAGGTTTTTGCAAGGTTATTCCTTTATCTTCCTCTACATTCCTCCCCTCTCCTCTTTTACCCATGTAGGCTTGAGCTAAAATTAGATTTTCATGTATACAAAAGATTGACGTAGGATTCATTCATCTACTTATCTAGTTTTTAAAATTTTAAATAATTTATTTATATATAAATTTCACATATCTGTGATTTCTGGGGTTCACCCCCCCTCCCTGATCGTTCCCACCCTGTCCCCCCCCCAAGTTGTGTACTTTAATTTGGTTGTTGGATTGTTTTGACTTTTCTTCATGGATTTTTGTTTATCTTTCCCATGTCCCATATAGTAGAGAAACCACTTGGTTTCTGTCTATTTCTTTGTGACTTGTTTCTGCTAATATGAATTCTTCTCCTCTACTTATCTATTTTTGTAGACTAAAATTTTAGAAAGTTTTAGGTTTACAGCAAAATGAAGCTGAATATATAGTGTTTGCTTGACACCCTACTCAACACCCCCCTCCCACACACATACAAAGAACCCCCCATCAAAGCAAATATTTGTTGTAATCAGTTAATGAACCTACACTGACACATTATTACCCAAAGTTCATCATTTCTCTTAGTGTTTACTCTCTTTATTATACATTTCATGGGTTTGGGAAAATGTTTAATATTACCTACCTCACATAATGATAACATGTAGAATAATTTCACTGCCTAAAATTCTTCTGTGGTCCACTATTTATCCATTCTTCCCCCTAACTTTGGCAACCATTAGTAGTATTACTGTCTCAATAGTATTGCCTTTCTCAGAATGTGATGTAGTTGGATTCCTACAATATGTAGCCTTTTTTAGATTGACTTCTTTCACATGATAATTGACTTCTAAGTTTCTTCATGTCTTTTCATGGTTTGATAGCTCATTTCTTTTTAGCACTGAATTAATATTCCATTATCTAGATGTAAATGCAGTTCATCCATTCACTTACTATAGGATATCTTGGTAGCTTCTAGGTTTTGGCAGCTAAGAATAAAGCTGCTATAGACATCCACATTCAGGGTTTTATGTGGACTTTGGTTTTCATCCTTTGGATAAAATGCCAAGGGGTCTGATGGTTGGATTGGATGATAAGAGTATATTTATTTTTGTAAGAAACTGCCAAGCTACTGTCCATAGTAGCTGTACCATTTTGTATCCCCAATAGCAATAAACAGGATCTGGTTACATTCATATTTCAAAGGAAAACCTACTCCTGGAGAGGAACTCCACTCCAGGAGAGGAACTTCCTTCTCCAGAGGAACTAGCAGGACCAAGTAGGATGAAGTGCGAGAGTTGGTTCCTAAGGCTGGAACCAACCAGCCTTAGGAAAGTGACAATAGTAAGATGAAATAGTGAAAGAAGAGAGAAAAAGAAGTATATGCTTCTGTTATTTCTTTGCTTTCTTTTTACTAATAACTCTCATGCCACCACAGATTCTCCCTTATATTAGTCCTAGATTAAACTGAAGAGCCAAGGATGTGACTAAAGAGGTCTGCTCCTAGAAAGACCAAGGCAGAGGAATTCCAAAGGCATTTGTCCTAAAAAATGCCTTTCAAAAAATGTGTTGATTGAAAGTATAAATGAAAATAAAAACTCAGTTTGCCATTCAAGTCTTTTAATTCTAAATTCCTTAGTTCCACTCAGGGAGGCTCAATCCATAGATACTCTCTTCATTCTTACTTGCAGCAAATATGTATTCAGTGCCTGCTAGGTGCCTAACATGATGAAATCTCTTGATTTTTATTCAGAGAGGGCAAGTGGCTCTAGGGCATAATGAACACAAGAGAAAAGGAGTTGGTGTGACAAGATTTCAGTTTAAACATAAAGATCAGGACTTTGCTCAGGTTCTATGCAGACCAATTAATGCAGTCAGTTGTATTGTAAATCTTCAACATCAAATAATATTTAATAGAATGTATAAAGGAATGAAATGGAATCTGTAAGGAATGATTGTTGCCCATATAAAGTAGTGAAATGAGGGGAGAAAGGTGAGATATCATTTAGGTAAAATGATTTATTCCCTTTGAAAAGCTCAGTCTCTCTTATACACACGCACACATATACACACACATACACACAGTTGCTACATTAAGGAATGGATATTTTGTGTCTTGTGGCAAATTTTGAGGACAATATGTTTTTCTACAAGTATTCGGTTTTGGTTCCATATCCACCTAATATTATACATGTGAAGAAGATAACTAATTCTGTGAACAAGGAAAGAGATCCATCTTTTACCTCAAGAATCTTGACTAAAGTTCTGTTGTTAATAATCAAAATTCTAATGTCACTCGCGTTCTGGTAGAATAGTATCTGAACTCTTTGTGTATGTCTGATGATGCTTTTAAAAACTTTTCAGAAGCTTCAAGGATCAACCTAATACAATCTTCTTACATATGAACCTTATAGTATATGCTTGGGCTTCACTGGTATGGCTTTAGCTAAAGGATTTCCTATCCTCTAATTCTTTTCTTTTTTTTTTTTTTTTTTTGAGACTAGATCTTGCTATTTTTACTCGTGCAACCGCAGGCTAACATTGCCCAGGGTACTGCAGACTCAAGCAACCCCCAGCCTCAGCTTCCCAGGTAGCTGAGATTACAGGTGTGCACCACCACACCCAGCTATTTTTTTGGGACTAGGTCTCACTATGTGGCCCCGGCTGTGGCTTCCTAGGCTGCCGCTTACAGGCATGTGCTACCATGCCTGGCCTATCCTCTAATTCTATACTGCTAGTTCTTTTTAAACAGAAACCATTTTCCTCTCCAATTGTATTGTCCCTAATTTCAACACAGTGCAAGACATAAAGAGGGAATTTAGTAATGACAAGTAAAGAGAAAAATTAATTGAATCTTAATATCTTTGCAGAAGAGTTTTCAGCAAAAAAAGAGCAGAAAAGAGTCACATACCACATATTTCTTAGCAATAGAATTTACTTGTCAATTAATGCTGGAGACCAAAGAGATCAAGACAAATGCTTGCTATCAATGCTGCCTCCTCTTGACTACAATTGGTTAAGGTCTCATTAATTTCCCTCCAGAGCAACTGATATCCTGGGAAAAGTACTTTTGTTTCAATTCATTCAACAATTTTCTTTTTCTTCAACTGTCATTCTATCTCTAGAGTAAAAAAGTAAAAACAAAACTCGTACTATGAGATAAAAGACTGGACTGACAAAAAGTTCAGAGAGAGTGAAAACAAATAGAAGTCCTAAGGAGAAACAGAAAGAAGTCAAGATGTTACTGATAACCAAATAGTACATCACAAACTTTGATTTCCTATGAAGACTGAAGAATTTTTTTGGATTTCTAAGACATACATCTTTACTTCTAGGGTATAAAATCCTAAATTATATATATATATATATGGAGAGAGAGTATATATATTCTTTATCCTAAAGAATAGAAATCCTAAAGAATAGAAATCCTAAAGAATACATATCCTATGACATATTAAATATTTTTTTAAATAATTGATTTCTGTTTGAGGTTAGTGCAAAAAGAAACTAGAACCTGCACCCTTGAATGAAATGAGGGAAGTGAAAATGTGACATGGTTTCCTCATTGATCCTACTGCCCCAGCCTTGTTCACGCCAAAGCATACTTTTTATTGCACCAGAGTAATCTTTCTAAAGCTCATTATCAGTACATTCTACTCCATGATATGACATGACATGACCTTGAGAGCTTTCCTATCTCTAGAATTGAAATGATACTTGTCATCTGACCTATGTCATTCCCATCTTCTACTGCCTCAAATCCATAGGAACTGCCTTAGGTAGAATTATTTTAGTTTTAAATAACAAGATTGATTATTTAAACAAGGAAATGTCATCATCCACTTACTCTCTGGTGAGACTTTGGTTAGGTCATTGACTCCATTTCTTTGCAGTCTCCTTAGCTCTGCATGACACATTTATCCTCTGGTGGCTCCCCTAACAACTCTCAGGTTTCCATGCTTTCTTTCCTTTGTGAGCACATCCTTTCCCTCACACCAAAATTTGGGTAGATTGAACAAATTCAAATCTGAGCTACCATCTCCCGGAATACCATGGTTGATTTACCTAGATTTGGAAAACATGCTTCTCTGAGAATACATTATGGTGACTGTCCAATCAAGACCCATCTCTATAGTTCTGAGTTAGGTCATGTAGGCTCAACACCATGGCTGATAAATTTGGAGGGAAGGAGAGAATGAATGATGGGTGCAGATCTTCAGAATCCAAACAATTGCAATTTCCTGTGCTTTTCATTCCATAGTTTACTGCTCTTCCTTCTTTCTGGAATGTTCTTCCCCACCTTATTTGTCTAGTAAACTCTTACACCTCCTTCAACCCCAGCAGAAGTATTTCATACACTTTAAGGTTTTGGGGATCCCTTACCCCAAACAGAGCAGATTATTCCTTTCTATGTAACATTCTTAGACCTAGTACAGACTTGAATAATCATCTTAGATCAGTCTTTCCAAAAAGCAGATTAACTCTTAAGTATGGTTCCAGCTTGATATTTTTAATCCTACTCTTGAAACTTATGAAATGACTAGAGCATATATGAGTATCCTTTTATAAGTTGTGAGTTGTGTTCAGTGTGCTGGTCATTAGGTTATGTGCGCTGTATGTAAGTGTGGCCACCTCTGATATCATAAATTCAAGAAGAAGACAGGTCCTCAAAAAAAGTCATTGGACTTAAGTTACTATAAAAAGGTTCTTTGTGTTCTGGGTCTGTATTTAGAGAATCTTGTGTGTTTTTGACTGCTAAAGATATCTTCACCCACATGAAGGCAATTCAGAAGCCAGGGAAGGGATTTTCCTATAGGAACCTCAAATTGGTGGTAACCTGGCAAGGCAGATTACCCACTTGGATATTATACTAAATATTTATGTTGTCTTCATTATTCTAGAAAGGGAGAGCTTTCTCTCAACACAACAACTCAACACTCCTCTCATCAAAGCTCCAAGAAAAGAATGCCACTTTACATCTCCTCAACTTACTGTACCTCAGGGTGAAATAATCAATTACTCTTTTCAAAAAAACAAAATAAAGTTGTTACCAATATAAGCAATTTTGAACACACTCTTAATATGACATGGTTTGGTTTGAATAACAGAGGACTCTAGAGGAAGCAGTTGGAAAGTTTCAGGAAAGCAACTGTGAATTAGTAGGTGGGAAGCCCTCAGCAAATGATAACATTGATCTTAGTAATGCAAATATCCTGGAGTGATCTGAAATTCAAAGATGAGAGGATATTCATGGGTGGTATTAGATGTGAATATCTGTCATTAGAGTCACAAAAACAGCGGAAGACAGACTCTAAGACCTTAGTGAAGTCGCATATAACTGTAATAATTAGACTATTAATAAGTATTAGACAGTATAGTATAAATTATACATCTCTGATGGCACTGTAGCAACTTGATTTGACTGATTACAGAGGGAGTAATCGGTATGGAATGATATTCATCTGAAAAATCTCTCAAAAGGGTGAGTCACAGATTTTTAAACAAGCTGACATAATATAGATGGTGCTTGAAAAATATGTTAGCAACCGCACGGAGAATAAACTGATTCAGGGGAGCACAAAACAGGGAGACCAGGTAGAAGACAGTAATGCAGGTGAAGTGATAAGAACCTGGGCTGGTGTGTGGGCTGTGAAATAGAATTGGAATAGCTTAGAGAAGGCAATGCAGCAGATTGCATAACACCATGGGCTTGGCAGACAAATTAACTTGGGCTCCAATGCTGGCTTTACCACCAACTAGCTGTGTTACTTGGGTAACTAACCTACCTCTTTGGAGTCTGCTCCCTCATCTCCAAAGTGCACTAGTGGGTGTTTGTTTCTTTGCTGCCCAGTATCTGAACATCTTCCTAATTTGAATGAATTCCAGTGTAAGATGTTCCTCTGACAGCTAGGATATAGGCATAGTTCTGAGTATGGCAAGTTAATTCTTACCACTTCTCTGTACTGGGGGTTAGAGTACAAGTGTATACATAATGTGGTCAATTTGAGAACCTTTGAGGACTCTACAGTGAGATTAGATTCCAGAGGTGTGGCAGAAATTGTAACTGAGGTAGTATCCCAACTTTTTATTATGCTTCTTCCCTCAGTCCCCCCTGAACCTAGTCCTCCACCTTTGTATGAATTCTTTCAGTTACCTGATAACTTTTCAGTAAATTCTTTTTCACTTAAGTTAGCTGATATTTGATACCAACTACTCTGACTAAACTGTCACCTCACAGGAATATTTTGAGGACCGAATAAGACAGTGTATATAAACCCTATAGCCTAGTACCTGCCACAGTGAACACTTACTAATTTGTTAATCTAAGAAAAAACAGAATTATTTGTGATAGGATACTCATAGATTTTTGTTATCTAATTAAAAGTAGAAGAAGAAGAAAAAGGAAGACTGGGGAAGGTAGTGTTAAAATTGCAGAGCTTGTCTTCCTTATCCTTGTTCTTCCTCTAGCAAGAATATAAATGCCAACGGAAGGGCAACCTACTTTTTAAATAGGGCTTAGTCAGTAATGACAACGTTCCAACCTCTCAGCATGTTGACTGAGAACATGGCATTTTACTGACACGACAAAGTCTCAACTTGTTAGCCTGGCACACAAGGCACTTCATAACCCTGTCCAAACCTGCCTTTCCATCCCCCATATGTGCCACTCCCTAAAAAGCACCTGACACTGTTGTCTGATCAGCCATTTCCTGTCCCACAGACACCATGTTATTCTGAACTTTGCTGCTTTTGCAGACTGTATTTGCCTGGAATGTATTTTTCATTCTCCCTCAACTTACCCTCCTCACTTAGCAGGGTAACTTATTTTCTCCTTGATGAGGCCCTTCCTAACTTCTTCCACACATAATTAGTCATTCCCTCATCTGGTCTCCAACAAAGTTCCAGCTTCCTCCATGACAGAACACATACCAAGTTTTATTCTAATGTTCTCTTTGTGTCTCTCTCCTTAGTTACTCTGTATGAAGACAGACACTAGGTGTTGAGAGGTGAGCTTTGGGTACAAGAAAGGACAGATGAGAGAGACAACCATAGAAGATGGGACTGAATGAAAATATGCATTATTTAGCAAATTTTAATGACTTTACAAGTCTTTATAAAAGTTTTTGACAAAGGAAAAATGTGGCTCAGGTAGGTACAATTTAGGATGCATTTTAAAGGAAGGCAAATGGTGAGGGGGTAATAAAATTGGTTAACGTTCATTTTTGAAAGGTAATTGGGGGTAGGGGGTTAGCTCACAGGTGGTTACTATTTTTGTTAAGAGGGATTTTTATAGGTAAATATTTTTGGAGGGGCAGCGGTGCTATCACATCTTTAGAGGATCTTAAGCTCGATTTTGTCTTTAGTTTGCCAGAGGCAATTAAATCAAGATGGAGTTTGCTCCATCTCAACCACATGAGCCCGTCTGGTCTGTGAACAGCATTTCACAACTAGGGACTTGGGTTTACACATCCTTGAATTGTCATCTTTTGATGTTATCTGCTACATAGAGAGCACAGCAAATATCCCTTCTTTTTTATATTTGGATAGGGATAAAAGGGTCTGGCAGGGCTGGGCATGGTGGTGCATGCCAATAAGCGGCAGTCTAGGAACCGCAGCTGGGGCCAGGGATCACTGTTCGAGTCCTGCCAGGGGCATGTAGTGAGACCTAGTTCAAAAAAATATAGCTGGGTGTGGTGGCACGTGCCTGTAATCCCAGCTACCTGGGAAGCTGAGGCTGGGGATCGCTTGAGTCTGTGGTACCCTGGGTACTTTCTTTCAGAGATGTTTTATGCATATCAGAAAACATCTTTTTATATTCTACTGCCTTTTACACAAAAGCTAAATTAGTACACGCAGTTCTGCATCTTGTTCTTTTTTTCTAATTAAATAATGTAACATAGCTCTTTTCACATCAGTGCATGCATAAGTTGCTTACTACCAAGGATATGTTCTGAGAAATCTTCCATTAGGTGATTTGGTAATTGTGCAAATGTCCTAGAATCTAACTACACAAACCTTGATGGTATAGCATATTGAATATCTAGGCTATATAGAGAGGCCACCACCAAATAAACAGTCCTTAGTTAACCAAAACATCATGTTATATGACTATATATATCAATGTGTAGCTTTTTTGTGACTGTATGATATTCCATTGTGTGGATGGGCTGTAATTTATTAAGCCAGTCCTCTATTAATGCACCCTAGTTTTTTTTTAGTAACTCCTTTCTACTTTATAAACAATTCAGTAGCTCTTTTAAACCTCCCTTCAAGCTTCCTACCTTCATTAGCAAAATATAGATCATTAGATAGACCATCAATTTCTTACCTGCTATTCATTTTGTGTTTTAGAGTTCTTCAATACCAAAGAGCATATAGTTTTTAGACATACATGTTGTCCCTTGTCTCTGTAGCTTTCTATATGGTATTCCCACTTTCACCGTGCTTGGTTTGCCTGGGAGATCTTTACTAACCTTTCAAATCCAAGTTTGAATATCATGTTAGAGGGAATTAATCATTTGCTGCAATGTATATCTACATTGCTCTTCTCCAATTGCTTTACTTATGTTAATTTGAAATTTTTTACCAGTCTATATTTCCATGTTTGTGAGCACCTTCAGAACCAATTCATATTGGGATTCCCATCATTTAGCAGAGAGAGAATCTGGTAATAGAAGCTGCTCAATAAACATTTGTTGAATAAATGAATACAAAATGTGGAAAAGACGTAAGCTTACTCATAATGACAGGTACTTGCAAAACAGTAGAATAAGTTTCCAACTTTGCCTGGTATAATAGAAAATAGCATTGGGCCAGAAATCAAGAGAACTAATTATGCTCAATGCAAGTAGGAATCTTTTCCCATGTGTTCATTGACAGTATCCACAATGCCTAGAAAAAGACTGATTCTTGACTAGTACTAAAAAAGAATGACACTTTGTGCTGGCTTTGTATTTGAATCAGCTAAAGATTCAAATAGTCTGCATGGAGAGATCTAGAATCAGAGGTGTATTAGACTAACAAGAGGACATACCAATACCCTGTCATAGGTGAGTTATCTTGAGACCAGTGAATTTATTAACAGTTAAAGTTGAACAAACTTAACTAATTGATTTTTACAACTGTATCTTATAGATTAAACTTCCATGTCTCTCAAGCCACATATTTAGTGGTGATCACTAATCCCTTATTCTAGTAAATGTAACAAAAACTTATAGATAATCTTAAGAAAGTGAGCCTTTGCTTCCTCTTCTCTGTACGCTGAAGAGAGGACTAGTGTGACAATCAGAGATAGAGCCCCTATGAATTTAAAATGAGATGAGACCTCTGCCCCACCTGACCTGTCTCCTTCCAGGATTCTTTGTTCATTGGTCTCCTGTAGTCACCAGAATGCAAATATTCCTCTGTCCTCTCTTTGTCTCACTGAACAATAGTAACATACAAAAATAGTATCAATTCTCTGTCAATTTATGAAAATAATTCTTTCACCCTAATGTTTCTGATCCAAAGCATAATAATCCAGATTGTTTCTAGACAAAGAGTCAAAGTTTATAATTTTTTCTTCTGGCAATGTTCAATAAATATGTTCTTCAATAAATATTGTTGATTGAATGAATATGTGACCATTAGTTAACTCTGTAATATTGGATAGATTTCATTTAACTTTTCTAGATCTCACCTTCATCTGTACAGATTTGATTTTCAAATTATCTTTAATATTTTAAGCCCATTCTTCAAAGAAAATCCTTGGCAGAATCCAATATGCATATCAGAAAGAAAATACAGCTATTCTGGATAAAATAAGCTTGGACCCCTAAGATAACTTACTTCACCTCTTCATTTCCTACCATCTTTTCTGCTCTGAACCACTCTGCTGACCAGATGATCAAATACATAATATTAATTCCCACACTTGTAAGGAAACATAGTTGCTTGTATCTAGAGATTCCCAACCTGAAGCTACTTAATTTTTAGGGATGAAACATGGTAAAACCACATAGGCACATTAAAATGCTTTAGATGGTACTAATAAAACTCTCAGACATTTTTTTTGGTCTGGATGATAATATATCAACTAATTTGATTTGATTATTTAGTGCTAAAAAGATTTGGAAATTTTGTAACTTTTTTTTGATAAATCAAATCAATAATGACATAAAGCATGTTAACGGTGAACAATGACCATGGTTACAAATTGCAAGCACATAATTTCTGGAGGCAAAGTTTCTCAACTTATAAAAAATGAGAGGAGCTAATAAAAGGAATTTCTGTGGAGTGACAAAGTTGAGAATCATGATAAATAGCATTTTATTTTTATGTAAATAAAATGAGGTAGGAAGAGGTTAAATGGCCTATGTTCTCATGGTTTTGTTGCAGAGTCTGCAGCCAAACATAGCACTTGTGATTTCCAACCTAGTGGTCTGTTTCCATTTAAGGTTGAACTTTTACCTTTCTGTGTCTGGGATCCAAGGTCACAGGTACAGAATAATTGAAAGTCTCCATTATGTCAGCATCCATTGTCTGAATCCCTGAAGTTTGAAGTTGTAGAGGAAAGTGAAAATCATCATAACCTAGAAATGTTTATCAAAGGACTGCCTATAAAATTCACTCAAATATCCATCTCCCTTAAACATAAGCTTCAGCCCTCCCCTTCTAGAATCAACTTTCCTTTGTCAAATCTCTAGCTGGTGACTGAATTTTTATACATATTTGACATTGTAAGACAAGTACAGTGCAAATCAACTACAATGCCACCGCATATCCTGCAAAATTAGGCATTTTGCATAAGATATGGAATTTTATGTGACTGATGAAAGAAAGTCAATGTGTTTAATCCCTAGAGAAAGATGGGGAAAGACATAGGTGATGGCCCAATGGCTTTCATTCTACTTGTGATTGGGAAATTTTAGAAGCCGTTAAGCAAGGGAAGTAACAATCATATTTAAACTGGCAAAACATTTTTATATATGACTTATATATATGATCTTGAAATTGTATTTCCATGATCCTATCCCTTAGCTGCATCTTACATTAATGAAATGACACCTAATGAGGTTATTCATTGTTGCAAAAAATGGATCTAATCATGATGAACAGCCGAAGAGGCCTGGTTAAATAAATAATGGCATGGCATACAATTATAAAAATGAATGAGAAAATTCTATGTACTATAAACAGAAAGAACTTTATAACATTTTTATAAGTGATAAAGAATCAAGATGTTGAACAGTGTATATGGCAGACTACCTTTTAAGTAATAAAGTGGGAGAAATATGCTTGTATTTGTCTTACAAAGTCCTTAGAAACATTTTCATAAGATACTGATAGAAGTGATTTTTATTAGAGGGTTGGAGCAAGGAATGTAGTAGTGGATGTAAGACTTTTCTGGACATAGCTTTTTATAGTATCTTGAATTTTGAACCACATAAATGTACTACCTAATAAGTACATTTAAAAATAGCTTGGCTCCTCTGTGGAAAATGGTTATAGAATAGAGTCAAAGCTAGGAGACCATTTAGGAAGATACTGTAGTAGTGTAGAAAAAGACTAATGGTGACTGGTGGAAGGTAGCAGTGGAAAAGGTGAGAAAAGTCTTTTTTGTGTGTATGGGGTGGAGTAGATGTACCATGTAAGCAAAGAAGAAAAAGAAAAACAGGATTTTTTTTTTTTTTAAGATAGTTGTCTTGAGTTCCTGGAGATAATCCTAGGAAAAGGTAAGGTTATCTTTTCTCCTCCAGGCTGAGGGTTCTGTTTTGCACTTATTAAGACCTTTCCAAGTGGAGATATACACAACTGGAGAGAAACATTAGAAGGGTAATGATAGCAGAAATGTTTCCAAAGTTTGCCTCAACTCCCCAGGAATTAAAACTAAAGGATTGTGATACCCTGATAAAATTTTTAAAAACTTGAAACATTTTTAAAATATCCATCTTCATTTTCTTTTTTTATATAGTTATTATTATATAGTGCTATTATCTTTAACTGATAAAGTACTGTTGTTTTAGATCTTTGTTAATATCTTGACAATATAGGATGTCTCCCCTTAGGTGTGGTCGTGTCACTCTCCCACCACCAAAGTGTCAATAGTTCCCTGCCTTAGTCCATTAGCCTTATTAAACCTCTCCCTACCTCTCCCTCCTCTTCTTGGAGGCCTCAATTTTCAAGAATTGGTTTTATAGTTTGTTAGACCCTTTGTTTGGTCTATGTTCTAGGTATAAATAATACCACTGGTATTTATTTTTCTCCTTCTGGATCATTTTTCCATCTATATTTTCATGCTGCAGAGATAAGATACAAAGGGATAAATGTTATTTACACTATTACAAAATTTGTTGGAAAACTTATGTCCCAAAATTCCAGACTTATTCTTAGTTCTCAGAGCAAGCATGCAGCTATCATTATAGTCTACATTCTGTTAAATATAAACAGAATTTTCAAAAATACTATTTATATTTGAAAGTAAAATTCAAATAAATTGTTTTTCATTATATAATGTGATATGTAAATACTCAAAGTGACCTTTTCTGTGTAACTAAGGAAAGTGCTAAAGGCCACAATCTTACAGTGGTAGAAATATCAGGAAGGAAATATAGCTAAACTTTTTTTCTTGGTCACTGAGGTCACATCTTTATTAAGAGTAGCTTCCTACATATCCTGGATAAGTAATGTGGCAAGAGGTGAGAGTAATAATTTTGCCTGCTTTATTACTCTAGAAGTTAAATGAATTTTGGTAAAAATGGGGAACTGCTTTCTTAAGAATATTACGTTCAACTATTAATTTTTATCTTACCCATTTACCATCTGTGGGACAGACTTTGGGAATGTCCCAATATTAATATAAGTCAGGGTGTTATTGGTTGTAGTGTTTGCTGTGATTTCCTATTTCTTAGAAAGTTTGGACTTCTGACACAAATTACCAGAGCTTGAGTGGTTTAACAAAATATTTATATCTCATGGCTCTGGAAGCAGGAAGCTGCAAATTTGAAATCTGGGTGCCAGCATGACCAGGATTCTAAAGACTTTCTCTGACTGTCCTCAGGGGGTCTCTCCTGTGCACCCATGCACAGAGAAATCTTGAGTACTTTTCCTCTTAGAAGAGCACTATGTCATCATAAGGATACTACCCTCATGACCTCATCTAACTCTAACTGCCTTCCAAAAATTCCACAATGAAAAGCCATCATTTTGGAAATAAGGTTTTAACCTATGGATTTAGGGGGACACAAATATTCAGTCCGTAGCACTCAGCCCAGATCGGCCTTTAAATTTGGAAATTCTCATACCTCTAGGTACCGGGATGTTTATTGCTGATAGCTTGCAACCAAGTCCTCCCACTAACTTGCCTAAAGGAAGTAGCTTCCTCCAAGGTTAGGTTTCCTTTCCATGGGGGTGAAGGATAGGCACAAAAGGAAGTGGGTACAAAGATCTTTCCCCCTTTCATGAATTTGAGACAAGTGGGATGAGCCATGCTACCCTCTGAGATCCCCATCAGGTCAGCTAAGTCCAAACTTCTGCCCATTTTCTGCTTTCCTCACTCTCTCACAGGCATTTTTTCCCAAGAGACTTCCTGCACACAAATCTTATCTCAGAGTCTATTTCCTGGGACACCTAATTGAAGACACTAATAGGTACTGCTAATATCATATTCAAATAACCAAACCGTGCAAACGTCTCTATATTTTGTGTAGGTTAAGGTATGGTGGAAAAGGCAAATGTAGTGCATAATACCCTAAGTATAGAGTGTGGTATTGGACACTCCCAAGCTTGCTTTATGTGCTTTGCACATACTACACATGTATTTATGGAAGAGAAAAATATCCTTTAACCCTCTTTGGCGTCACATGTTTTTGTTTCACAGGGATGCAGGGAGTGGTCCCTTTACTCATTATAACTAATCTCTGAATGCCTTATAATAGGTGAGAAGCCAGTTTTATTTCTATAAGCTAGAATTTATTTTTGTTTCTCAAAGTATAACAATTAGAAGTCTAAGTTCAGTCTGAGTATTCTTGGAAGAAATGAAGAATAAATAATAAAGAGAAATAACTAGTTCAGTTATTTCCTTACGAATTCCCCAGCAGGGGTTGTGTGGTCACATCTGAAAAACAGGCCTTTGATGCTGAGTTGATTTATCATACACATAAACAAGTCCCAGATCGTAGATTCTTTCTGCTAATTTATTTCTGTCATTGCAATTTATTTAGACTTCACTTTTCAAGATCCTCTATGACGATTAGTAAGATTTTAAAAATAGCACTGTGTAGACAGGATTTCACAAGAAACATCCAGGCTCTCTTCACCCCTTTTGCCACTTGTTAGGTATAGTTTAGCATTTGGCACAGTCCAAAAGGTTATTTTCATAGCCACCATGTAACCAAATTTACATTCAGAGATCTAGTCACAAAGAGAATCTATCTTTAGTATTTACTTTTTAATGATTATTTCTTCCTTTAGTCTCTTTCCATGTGCTATGCTTTGTTAAAAAGCATTTTATTGATAATCATAGAGAAATGGAAATAAGATAAATTAAAAAGAAAAATCCCAAATTCTGCCAACAGCATAAAAATCGTTCTTTCATTTACTTCCAGATTTTTACAAAATAGTGTATAGTATAGCATTTACAACTTTTACAAAATAAACTCATGCCATTTCATCACTTGCTTTACCAATATGTAATAAATTTTGTTCTTCTTAATGAATACATCATTAAAATATTATTTAATAAATGCATAGTATTTTATAGCATGGGCATATCATAGTTTAATCAATACTTTACTATTAAGCATTTATAGTTTTCTTTTGTAAACAATGTATCAGTGGACATCCTTGTAAGCAAATCTTTGTAAAATTAATTCACTACTCTACAATAAATTCATAAAAGCAGAATTTCTAGATAAAATAATAGATACATATGAAGATTCAAAAAAATATTTAGTGCTGTGACTTCAATTTATATTCTTAGCGGTAGAAGTTGAGACTGCCCTTCCACAAACTCTTGTGACCTGAGTATATGATTCCTTTTTATCTTTGTTAATCTAACAGACGAAAAGTAGGTTCTTATTTTCTGATTTCTAATGAGCCTGAATTTCTGTATATGTGTGTGTGTGTGTTTTCCTTTTAGTCACATGCAATGCTGCTTTTGTGCTTCCTGAAGTGTGATTGGTCTGGAATCTCTAAAGTGCAGCTGCCATTTGAGTTAAAGGCAGTTTTGCAGGAGTAATCCCATTTATTTTGTTGGATTTGTACTAATTCTGTGTGGTTAGTGCCAGGTTTTAATTGCAGTATATCCAGCTTTATATTCGTCTTTTACACATTTTAATTGGATTTTTAAATATCTTTTTATTTGTTGAGTTGTAAGAGATCATGTGTTCTGAAAGTCAGATATATAGATCAGATGTATGAATTGTAAATATTTTATTCTGATCTGTGTATTATCTTTTCACTTACTTGATGATATCCTTTGAAGCATAAAAGTTTTTAATTTGATGGAGTTCCATTCATCTATTTTTTTATTTTGGTTATTTGTGTTTTTGATATTATATCTAAGAAGTCATTGCCTAACTTCAGGTCCTAGAGATTTATTCCTATATTTTCTTTTAAGATTTTTTTAGGTTTTCCCCTTATTTATAGGTCTGTGGTCCATTTTCAGTTAATTTATGTGTATAGCATGAAGGATCCAATTTCATTCCTTTGCATGTAGATATCCAGTTATCTCCAACATTTAGCCTACTGACTTCTAAACATTTTGTAACTACCCATCCCATATTAGTTTTCATAGATTCCAATATTTTATTTCAAGTATATTTTTATTTATTTATTTACTTTTAGTGTTATATGACATCAGTCATCTTTGTATAGTTGTTGTTGGTCCCCTTGGAGATTCCCTCCTGCTCCCAGTCACTCATCTCTCTTATTAGTGTTTGCTGGTCCATATTTAGTCCTTTAGTCTCTTCTTTTTCTGAAGCAATATTGTTTTCATGGGTGAGGATCTGTGTTCCTGGGGCATGGTAGACCATGGTGCATGGTAGATCATGCTGCTCAGATTTCCAGTCTTAACTTGTGTTCACAACCAGTTCAAGCTCATTTGGAGTCCATCAGTGCCTATTCCTCCTTGTATGATGTCTCCTCCATTCTGTTCTCAGTTCCTTTTTTGGTGTTCTTTCTTTTCCCCACTTTGTAATTCTATCCTCTGGTCCTGTTCCTCTCCTTCGTTGTTTGAGAAGTTCCTTTGAGGAGACAGATGTCAGCTGATGGTTGGTCAGATTGGTCTTCTCGATCATGGTTTGCTGTTTATCTGTCGGGTGGCTGCTCCTATGGTTTTTCTCCCACTGTCTAGAGGGGGTGTGCCTTGCTTTTGCTGGAGGCTTCTTTGAACCAGAATTCTGGCTTCTAGGCTCCAGTGACAGTGACAGTGTTGAAGTAATCCTGATAGGTCATCTCTGTGATTGGTCTCAGCATCCTGTGTTGTGTGGTTCTCTCCAAGCTCTTTTGGGTCCTACCCAGGAGAATTGTGTTTCCAGGACCTTTAATCATATCCCTCACCTCATCTGTTTCTTTTGTTGGATTATTTATGTTTTGCTTGTTCCTGATGAGGACTGACTGGAACAGGAGTAAACCAGAGGGGGTTAGTGTCATCAGCCCCCTCCATGCCCTGTCAGGGCTTCCCCCACCTCCCACACAGACCAGAGGCCCTGCAAGGTGCCTGCACCCCAAGCCCCATCCCCCTAACAGCTGGGAACCTGGGATCCACCAAAATCCCAGACACAAAAGACTCAGCAGGCTGTGGGGAAGCAAGTGCCATGGTCACAGCAGATTCCAATATTTTTTCAGACAATATGCACAAATAATAATTTTGCCTTGACATATTGGTATTTATTATTTTGTTTTCTTAGGTTTTTAAAAAAATAGTAAGTGATCACTTTTCCTTTGTATTATTCTTGACTTTAATAAGAATGTTTTTTGAGTTCGCCAACATGATTTATGACATTTTGTTCTTACTCAGTAATAAATGCTTTCAATATCTGCCATTGTCTGAATTTTGTTGCTACTGATTAAACTGAAGAACATGGCGTTGCTATAGATCCTTTTTAAAATTGTTTTTAAAAAATATATTGTTACAATTTCTACTTAGGTTTAATATTTTTTGGAGAGGGACTCTTTTCACAATCATTTGGAGGATGATGTAACCTTTTGTTAAAACAATTGTGCATGTTTTTGTTTTATAGCCAGACTTTATACAGAGTTTATTGTGCTAAAGGTTTAGTCACAGAGTTCCATTTAATATTCACAAACACCCTATGAAGGAATGATGTCATATCTGCAATTTGTAGATGAAAACAAAAAAAATGGGGGCACAGAAAACTTATGGAAATGTCCAAAGACATGCAGCTGGTACATAGCAGAAGAGATTTCTACCTGGCTATCTGTTGTCTTCCCAAAGGGAGTTATTTATTTATGTATTTTTTATTTTAAAATGAGATATAGTTGACATAAAACATTGTATTGGTCACAGATATCCAGCACAATGATTCAATACTTGCATATATTGCAAAACAGTCACCATAATAAGTCTCCTTAACATTCATCACCACAAATACTTACAAAAAGCTTTTCGTCCTTGTGATGAAAACTTTTAATATCTATTCTCTTAACAACTTTAAAATCATACGGTATAGTATTGTTTTTTATAGTTACCATGCTACACATAAAATCCCAGGACATATTTATTTTATAACTGGGTTTTTACCTTTTGACTCCCTTTACCCATTTAGCCCATCTCCCTCACCCCTACCTCTGTCAATCTGTTCTCCTTAACTATGAGAGCAATTTATATTTTTAGAGTCCATATGTAAGTGAAATCATATGTTCACATAAACCATATTTAAAGGAATATTTTCTTTAAAAAAGTATTCAGAGCAGTTTACTTTTCTTATTAAAAAATTAATTCTTAATAAACAATATGGTGCTTTTGGTTCTATATAAAAGAAATCATTACTTTTTAAAAATCTGAGGTAGATTAAGTAAGTCAAATTATAGAACTTGAATATAGATGATTCATAATGCTCTACAGATTTCAAATACTAGTAAATAGTATATACTGTGGAATAGATTCTCCCTTTCAATCCTGTTCCCTGTCCATTACTCTCTGCAAGTACCTACTATATTAAACAAAAAAAGTTGTTAAATAAAAGAAATATAGACCTATACAACACATATGCACATAAAGTATATGTGATATATTAATATCAAAGTTTTATATGAGAAAAATGATCTAAGCATTTTAAGGAGTCGGATGGAAGACAAAGACCCGATGAAGAGTGTTAAAAAAAAATAAAAGAGAGAAACAACTGAGAAAACTGTTTGGTATTTTTCCAATATTGTCGGTTACCAGTTTATTTAAATTCCAAATTCATATCCTCAGCAAGTTACAGCAAAGAGATAAATCTGGAATCCTTGCCACATTTATGACATTAAATATAAATGTTCACCATCTCAGCTTTCCTTACCTGCGATTGCAAATAAGATAGGAACCCTGCATTCCTGAGATGCAACACATCAAGAGTGCAAAATGACAAGTCAGATTTCTGTATCAAAATGTACTAATGAGTGCTTCACTTAGATGGGAGATGCCTAAATAAATGGGAATCATGGCACAAAAATAATTAACAAGTCTTTCCCCAAATAAATTTATATTATGTTGTAAACCACTCTGAACAGTCACTTGGAATGATGGTGTGTAGAGAAAAGGAACTGGCTGTTTGGTGTAGTCAGGCACTTATAATACAGTCCCTGGCATCCAGTCCAGGATTGATGAAGTTCTGAACAGTAGAGGGGGATGGGAAAGGAAAACAGGGAGGTAAGAGATGGGGGGATGGGAGGAGAGAGGAGGGGAGAGAAGGGGAGATGCTGATTCAAGCAAGCCACATTTATAAAAAACTGACTTATAAACAGAACTGTCATTTGTTCATTAACTAATACAAAGAATTAAGGAAGTATTTTATTTACTTTTTAGAAAATGCCATGCCATCTTGTTTTGTTTGCAGTAGAGTATATACTCACTGCTGGTAATCAGTATAACCGAGCCAACAAACCTGATGCTTTATCCTGTGATCTTGCGGCTATATATTATCCTTTGTCTCTATTCTTTTTGTCTTTTAATTCCATTCCCTTCTGTTAACACATTATACTTCCAAAGAAGTATAATGAAACCAAATGGACCAGAGCTGCTTTAGTATATCCCTCTCCTGTAAAAAAAAAAAATTCCCTAAGTCCTTCCCTTTCTCTTCAATCTCTTACTGCTACCTGGGAGGTAATAGTAATAGAATATGATGGTCACCTGCACAGATTCTGAGCCCATGACCTTAAGATCTGGGCATTTGCAAATTGGGTAAGCTAAAGTGATTATTAAACTTCTCCATTTCTGTGACAGTGGAAATGACAACAGTACCTGCTTCAGTAAGTCATTGTGAAAACTAAGTCAGCTATTTATGTTGACCACTTCATATTGTGCCTCTTACATGTAGAACACTCCCCCAATGTTAGTCATTCATATCAGGGTTATGCTCAGTTTCTTTCAGAGATTTGTCATTTCTGCTCATGGGGAATAAGTTATTTTGTAACCATTTGCCCAAAATAAGGAAAAGAAGAAGTCAAATGAGTGAACAGTTTGACTTGATGATGAAAAATCTAAATGAATTCAATATTTCAGAGAAATGCAATTGTATTGCTTTCTACTTTGAATATAAGCCTAGGAAATAAGGAAATATACTTTTTTTCCCAAATGCAAGAAATATACTTTTAAGATAGAACAAGTTTTTTTTGTTTTTTTTTTAAAAGAGGGAACTTATTATGGAAATGCAATTTGTAATAAATAAGTATTTTTGGAATACCCAGTAAGTATCCAGCTAGTGTTTCTGCTTCTGTCCTTGCCTTCTTTAAATCAATTTGCAGCATAGCAGCCAAAATAATTTTTTAAAGATTTAAGTCAGATCATGTTAATTCTCTGTTCAAAATCTTTCAATGGCTCTCCACCTCATACCATGTGAAAACTAAAGCCTTCACAAGGTTGGTTGTAGAAAAGTGGCTCACCCCTTCCTACCCCACTTCTACAACTTAAACTCCTAACACCCTTATCCCTGCCCACTGCACAGGTCACACTGGGCTCTGCTGCCCTTTAACCACGTCAGGTATTCCTGCCTCAGATCATGTGCACATGTGGGTCCCTCTATCTGGAATTCTCTTTTTCAAATATCAAACCTCCTTTAGGACCTTACAAAATGCCCTCTTCCCGATCCTCCTGTTTAAATGATAAATTCTTACCTATCCTATCACTCACTAGTCTCCTTCCTTAACTCTTTTTTTTTAAAATAGCATTTCTCTACATATGTGTTCATTTATTTTATTTCTAATTTAAGTTACTCCACCCTCGCTGCAATGCAGGCTCCACAAACATGATTTTGTGTATTTTGTTTATTTGCTACATCTCTAGTCACTGGTGTAGTGGCATCATTATTCCTTGAATTTTGCTCAGAGCTTCTACATGTCACTTCATTTACACCTTTTGGTAAAGGTCTGCTTTTCATAATAATATGTCACTAAAGGTAGTCATTATGATAACTTTGTATTTTTTACATTCAACAATTGCTCCTTCCTGAAATAAATAATGGACTGAAAGCATCTCTAAGTTCTGGAAGCTAAAATTTGAAAGATTGTTTATTTTAATGTATGGATGTCCTTTATAAGCATCTTACATAAGATCGAGCTTCACAGAAGTTGTTTTTTAACTTTTTACTTAACATGAATGACATATATTTCTTCTGAATCAAAATACATTATGAATTTTCATATAAATTTTAGGTTGGCCTTTTCTAATTTTAACATTAATTCTCCAACCCTTCAATATGATTTTAAAAACTTGTCCAAATGGTGCACAACAGCCGAAGTGTGGGCCTAGATGAGCTTCTGCTTTAGAGATAAGGCCTGCCTACTGAATTTCTGGTTTCCATTACAGCTGATGACATGAAAGAAATGCTTGTAAGAACAAATGTTTGGTTCCAGACTGTAGCCAAATTTAATAGTGTACTTGAAAAAGAAAATTTGATGAATCATTCCCAAACCCCTGGGGAGGGAGGGGTGATTGTAAACAATTTGGAAAGGGACAAGAAGGCTAATATGGAACCTTTCCAGCAATCTTAAACAACGACCAAAAAAGTCTTGTCGAAACTTGATTGAATGCTGGGATTTTTCCAGAATCACTTTAGCTGAGGAAAGACTGTTAAATTCAAACTGCTCTGATTTGAGGTGTGGGAGGTTGTAACCATATTAATTTTTGAAAGTTTTAGATAATATAAAGTATTTACATGAAAGATTACCCTGTGGCTTTTCTAATTGTGATTTTTCTAAGAGCATTATATGAGATTATATTTATTTAGGGGCCACAACCCTAGCCAATTTTTTCTAGAAGACAGAAGAGACTATTTTTATGTAAAATAAAAGAAATTAGAAATGGAGATTTAATACACATCAGTCATATAAGTAGGTGGAGTAGCAGCTGCCATGGGCAAGACCCAAAACCCCTCCTGCTGCCTGCTTATTGGTGCCTGAAATTTAGAAAATCGGGTTTTTATTTTCTTGGATTAAGATTTCATGCATTAAAGTACTACCAGCCCTACCCAGGGCCACGTGTGAAATTCTCCTGGTCATTTTTACCCTAATGGTAGTAGACTCATAGGTTGCAGGTCTAAACAGGCTTTCCCAATGAGCTGGTGAGAAAGCAAGTGAATCCCAACTCTATTGCTGAGGCTGTACAGATGAGGGCGGGAGGCAGGGGGAGACACCCTTGGAGAAACACACCAGAGATCACCAGAAAGCAAAGAAGCACAGGGAAAGGAACTTGAAAGCTTTTCCCTCTGTAGGAAGTATTTTTACCCATTCTTAATAAATCCTCTCCTCACTGAATTTTAGGGGAACATAAATTGATATGGAGGTCAAAAGGAAGCCTCCATCCTTGATTCTTAGGTAACCTAAACCTCAACCTGTCTTATCATAGCACATAATCCCTCAACATTAGCCAAAACCACTTGCTTACTTTGATTAATATCTACTGTTTCTCATAACAACCAGAGACATGCTAATGTCTTTCTCATTTTAAAAGGTATTCTACAAGACACTGCTAAAATGTGAGGAAATTTCTCTTTCTCCCACTGCGGTTTTATAAAGGAGAAAAATTGATGCTGCTGTGTAAAATGACTCCTATCTTGCAGGTGTATGTCAGGCTCTTTGGATTAGTGTTACTGGTTCCATGGTTACCTCACTGAGATAATAGTGGCATTTTCACTTCTCACCATTTAACTTAGCTATATCCTTGTATGTAACTTTACAAATAATTTAGTACCTATAAAGGATAAAAAAGGGAGATTTTATAAAGTTTTACTTATGCTATTTTAAAATGATAATTTGCAGTAAATGATTTATGTCTTAAAACATGGCATGGGCATTCAGAGAAAGATCTTTCTTGAAGACTTACTGGTTTTTCTCATCATTGTTCATTTCTTTACCATATGTTGCACATGTATTATTAGCACACACTGGTCTGGGCAATAAGACCACAGAGCTGAGATACTCCTCCTGATATCTAGTTGCTCAGTCTAGTCAGTGTGAGGAGACAGACAAATTACCAGCCACTGAGAATCTAACAGAAGTTTGTACATGGACTGTGGAAGGTTCCGTAATGGTGCATTGGGAAAGCTTTTGTGCAGGCATGTAGTGTCTGAATTAAGAGCTTTAAAGATATGAATAATGTTAGGAATTAATCAGAAAATAAAGTGGTGGCTGGGTGGAGAATTGGGTGTTCCAGGCAGAAGGAATAGCATATGCAAAGGAATATTGGCCAGAGAGTACTATCTTCCTGTTCATCTTTACCTCTTTATGATAGGGCCCAATATTGCCTCATTACTGGGTCTCACTTAATATATGTCATAAGTATTCATAAATATTTGTATAACTTAAATAAACTAAATTGCAAATAGTTATTGCTGTTTTCTAGATACTGGCTGTAGGAGTGCTGGCTGTAGGATAGTGGCCTGAAATAAGAGTTCCTGTTCTCCTGGCTGGTATGTTTTAGGGAGGTGTTAGTTTGATGAGCATTTAGAAAGCACTTCCTACTTGCCAGGCACTTGCCACATTTTACACATTCACTCATTCTATCTTTATAATATTCTGTAAGTAGGTATATTATTATTTCAGTGATATTGCTGGAGATGCAGAGAGTTTAAGAAACTTATTCAAGCTTACCCAACTTGAGGGTGGTGGAGGTAGAATTGAAAACTAGGAAGTCTTGACTTCCCAAGTCAGTCTTTACCTGTACAGTTAGCCATTCAAGAATTCTTAAGTGCACATCCTTATTTCTAAGATAACCAAGAAAAGAAAGAATAATGATTCTGCCCAAAAGGGCAGTCACATGCAGTCTGTTCGCAACACCATTTGTGCCCAATGTATGCCCAAGGACAAGGCTGTTAAGAGTTCATCTTTTGAAACATCATGGAGGCTCAATTGTCAGGGACATATCCAAAGCAAACATCTTTGAAACCTGTTTGCTTCCAAGTTGTATTTGAAGCTACATCACCAGGCAAGTGGTGCCACAGCAGGGTAGTCAGGAATTGTTCTTGTGAAACCCTGAAGAGTTGAATACTCACACCCTGATTTAGATCTGTGGGTGCTACCCAATGACCTCCTCCATAGGCCATAAGGACTGAAGAAAAACAATCCTCTGAAGTTTTCTGAAGAAAAGTAAAATGGAAATTATACTTTTCAAAGATAAATAATTTTAAGTACTTTTTTACCTTCTCTTTGGAAAATGAAATCAAAAGAAATTCTAAACGTCCATTCTCACTCTATCACTTTTCTTTTTATTGACCTCAGATTTAAAGCTATATGGCCCAAATTTGTAAAAATAATGAACATCTTGAAAAGCAAGAGTAGGTGTAAAATGAAAGACAATGCATTATGAATACAACATTAAATGCATAAATGAAAAGACTAAAGCATTAGGTTCGGAAATAAGAAAGGTTGGTGTAGAAAGGAACTTTTATTAAGTGGTGGAACATCCCCTCAAAAGAGAGGGAAAAGAGAATAGGAGTATAGGAAGAGGAATCTGTCATCTGTAGAAGGAGGGCAAGAGATTGAGGAGTTCTTATCTGATGACACATGTGGGAGGGAGGAAAGGGAAGTGGTAAAGGTTTGGAAGCAGTGTTTAGAAATTTAGGACGGAGGTGGGTGGCTGTTGAAAGATACAGGATGACTACATAAGATTGTGGAGAGTCTATCTGTGACTGGAGGTTATAAATTTATAGTTGTGCTGACTCAAATTAGATGAGCTAATTGCCTGGTTGTATACAGGGCTAAGGATCCTGAAATTATGGCTGAACTGACCCGGGCAATGGAATCATAATGCTTTAAAGGTTTTAGGTAAGGCTGACAATTGTCTAAGGTCTTATAGCCATCAAGAACACAACTAAACTTGAACATGAAGTTGACTTGACAACCTTGACTAAACTGTAAAGCTAAGGTGTTGAAAAAATTGTCTATATTGTCTGCCTAAAAAACTGTCTAAGTCAATGACAGACACTGGAGTAAAGTTCAAACCTAAGAATCAGCTTCCAAAATTCTTGATGATTAAACAAAGATCTTGATGGTTGGGCAGAGATCTTAGTATACAAGTGCATGTTAACAGACCCAGGTAGTCTTATATCACTGAGGGTCTTCTCTATTACTTAGGGTTTTAACCATTTGGGGCAAGAATTTATACTTAATACTTAACAGAGAAGAGTTACACTCTTAACTAAATACTTTAAAGGGTTTTCAAAAAAAAAAAAAAACTAAAAGATTTTCTTGATAATGCAGTATCTACTTTGCTAGCCTTCCACTTCCTCAGTAACAATCTCTGTGCCTTCCACTCAATTTTGTCATGAACCTCAAGCTGCTCTAAAAAATTAAGTCTCTCAAAAATTAAACGTATTATCCATTCTCTTGAAAATTAATTTTCCCCTATTTACATACAAATCTTATGAATATGTGAGATTGAGAGTAACGGTGGCAAAAAATATCTAAAGTAGTATTACATGCTGAATGAGGAGACTTGAATTAGGAGATAAACTTGGGGAAATATTAGAGATTGTATAAATTTTTATGTATTTACTTTCTTTTCATTTGTCAGTTTAATTTAAGGGGCAATAAAGTAAAACAACAACAAAAATAGCAAAAGAAACTGGGTGTAGTGGCGAAGGGTTATTGTTCAAGCACTGGGAGGCAAGAGGCTTGGGATCACTTGCGTTCTCCGGCAACATAGTGAGACCTGGTCTCAAAAAAAAGCAACCAGCTGCCGTGGCGGGTGCCTGTAATTCCAGCTACCTGGAGGCTGAGGCTAGGGATCGCTTGAGTCTGTGGTACCCTGGGCAACATAGCGAGACCTAGTCTCCAAAAAAAACCAAGCAAACCAAACAAACAAACAAACAAACAAAAGACACTCTTTTTGCAAAGATTTCCTCTAAAAACTTTTGATAAAAGTCTGTGCATACAATTTCTGGTAGTAGCTGGCTGAATGTAAAATGCTGTTAAGATGGTAGATCGCCACACTGACAGGATAACATATGTTAGGCTATCCAAGTTTTTTTCTTATTTTAAGGAGACAAATTAGAGAATGTGTTTGATGTCCAAGATCGACTGGTAACCAGACTGTATTATGAGAAAGCTAGATGTTTTGGGTCAATAATAGATTTTTCCAAGACAGGTTATTCTTTTCACTGTGCTAGAGTCACTTAGAAAACTAGAGTCACACCTCACAATGATGGGGGTGATATAGTGAAATGGCAGGACTGTGGACCCAGCTTGGTAAGGCTACAGTAGGATGGCAGTCATTTTGCCCTGGTGCGCAGAGAGCTAGAGAAGGGAAGCTGAGGTTTTGTGGTGAGAGAAACAGACAGAGGGGGTTTAGGAAGGAGCTCAGGTGGAGAGTGAGACACACAGAGAGGAAGCTGGAGAAGGAAGAGAGCAGGGGAGCAGCAAAGAGGCTGGATGACTTGGAGCTGCTACTGCCATGTGGCAGCAGGGCAAGGAAGGAAGCCATGCTGTAGGCTTCCATCCCAGCCCAGGTGGGTGAGGAGCCTGGGGAAAGCATGTTGGAGAAACTTGTGACCTGTGTAAGCTAATTTAAAAACTTGATAGTTGGTGACTTGCTTCAACTTATAAACAGCAATGCTTGGGTATTTTCTGGAGACCTGAAAAGAACTTGGAGTGCTGCTGTTTTCATGATGAGAGGTCTGAAGTGGCTGCTGCTGTTGTTTTGAGTGAATCTTGGTGATTCAGGCCAAAAGAATGCTGGAACTGTGCCTTCTGGAGGAGGACTGAGGATGGAGGATCGATGCCACCTTTATTTCTTCGTTGGGTTTGAATCTCCCATTTTAGAGATCAGTGACACCATCTTGGCTTCTTCATTTGACTTGAAGGTGGGGCAGCTGCCATTTTGTGGATGCACATGGCTGAAAAACCCACGTGTAGCTTTTTGGACTAGAGTCTGAACTGTACAGTAAGATAATCAAAGGGTTCCCTTGTGCTCTTATTGACTGTTGCCTATTTTGTCTTTTTAATGAATAAATATGTTTTTGCCTCTTTTTAAGACAGTATGGTCTTGCTACTGCTTGCACAGGCTGGGATGAGGTTGATGAGTGGCTGGATTAAAGAGCCAGCTGCTTCCATTTTTAAGTTTAGTTAAGTATTCTGCTTTGCCTGTTTTCCTACCCAATTTCAACACCACTCCCCACCTTATCGCAATTCACAATGTCTTCCCATACCTCACCATACACCACACTTCACAACACCACACTCAATATATCTTCATACCTCTCTGTCCCACACTTTACTGCACCACCAGGAGAAGGTAAGCCCAAATGCCTATTTTGGCATCAGGAGCATGAACATAGCAGTCAGTACTCAGGCCAGCCATGGAGCCAGCAGACAAGCAGGGAGTTGAAGTAGTAACAGTAAACAGCAGTCTAATGTGGGCTTAAAGTTTGCCATAATAGGAAAAGAAGCAGAAGGAAGGACCAACAAATTGGACATATAAAGCAATAAAGGGCCGGGCACAGTGGAACGTGCCTGTAAGTGGCAGCCTAGGAAGCTGTGGCGGGGACCAGGGATTGCGGTTGGAGTCCCGCCTGGGGCAATGTAGAGATACCTAGTTCCAAAAAATACTTGGGCATGGTGGTGCATGCCTGTAATCCCAGGTACCTAGGAAGCTGAGGCTGGGGATTGCTTAAGTCCATGGTGCCCTGGGCAACTTGAGCCTGCGGTTCCATGGGCAAAAATAGCAAGATCTAGTCTCAAAAACAAAAACAAGCAACAACAACAAAATAATAAAGGAAGGGGAAATTAGAAAGACAAATGAATTTGTAAAATATTTTATCTTAGGGTCAAGAATATGCGCATTTTAGTGGCTGGAACTGACACAGTGCTTCTTTCAGAGGGAGTTTAAGTTCTCCTAACCCATACTGGTTCTGTATAAAAACAATAATTTCAGAGGATAAAACAAGCCATAAAAGACTTGGGACTTGCTAAGAAAGCAAAATCTACAGATTTAGAGATCTAATTGGCTTTATTAAATGATTCAAGAATTGGGCAGCATTCCATCCAGGTGCTGCATGGGCTCACACAAAATAGAGGGTATTTATAGACAGAAAAGGTGGGACAGGTATTTAGCAAAAGAAAAGAAAAGGTAAATCCACCTTCCCTGAGAAAGGAAGGGCAATCTTACACAGATTATTTCACTGTTGCTGGTTCTCCACTCCACATACTTTATGTGTTTAGAGAAAGTTGAAATTGAATGTTTAGGTATTCAAGAAGTCGAAGTTGAAATACAAAGGTATTCAATATCTGAGTATCCTTCCTTTGGCCTGGCATGAGGAACTCCATCTTGGATTTTTTTTTTCTACTTCTAATAGACTTTAAGTAGTTGAGTCAAACACATTAGTTCATTAGATATCATTAAGAAGTGGCTATAATTCTTTCCATATTGTCTTTGTTGTCTTAAAGTCCCCCTTTTCCTTTTAAAATTCACCATTTATCCCACTTCAGTTCTGTTGAGTGGGCTATAGGGAAAACAAACAAAAGAACGAGTAAAATTTAAAAAAAACAGTCAACAAAACTGAAGCATAGAGCAAGGAAGGTTGGAGGGTTATAACCAAAGGAGGGATGGGCACAAGGGATTAAGATGAGGGAGAACCCCGGGTATACAATGATGTAAAAAAAAAAAAAAATATATATATATATATACAATCCATTAAAAATAAATAAAACAGGTATAAAAAATTCACCATTAAAAAATTCTTTTTTGAGACTAGGTCTTGCACAGTACCACAAACTCAAGCGATCCCCAGCCTCAGCATCCCAGGTAGTGTGGATTATAGGTGTGCGCCACCATGCCCAGCTTTTTTGCGATCTTCCCCCGGGGTGGGTCTTGAACCCCCGCGGACTCAAGCAATTCCTAGTCTCGGCCTCACTTTGTAGACTGCAATTAAAGGCACACGCCACTGTGCCCGGCCACTATTTAAATTTTCTAATGTAATATTGTTTGATACTGAGAAATAGGTGATTCCAGATGGATTCTACCAGGAATCTATGCAATCTGTTATTTGGTTGCATATGGGAAGGAGATTTATTTATTTATTTATTTATTTTTTTGAGACTAGGTCTCACTATGTTGCCCAGGGAACCGCAGACTCTCCTTGCCCCGGGTACACCGGACTCAAGCGATCCCCAGCTTCAGCCTCCCAGGTAGCTAGAATTACAGGTACGTACCACCATGCCCAGCTATTTTTTGAGAGTAGGTCTCACTATGTTGCCCCAGGCAGGTCTGGAACCGGTGGACTCAAGCTATTCCCAGTCTCAGCCTCCTGTTTTAGGCTTGGGATGAAACCTGTGCACTACCACTGGCGGGCTCTGGGGAGGAGATATTTGAGTGAATTTACCTATGCTCCTATAAGCATGCACAGAGATGAAATGAACTGACAGCTGTTGAATTAAACTCAGAATAGAGATAAACTATCTTTGTCAAATGAATATTTTGTGGAAAAGCTAGCTTGTATTGCTAAACAAATTAGTAATTAAGAAATCAATTCCCAGTTCAGTTGATATTAATGACAAGTTTAAGAAGAGCTGTCAAGATTGAGTGCTTACTGTGACAGTTACCTCAGACTTTAAGAGATAAAGGTTACTTAAGAGAACTAGTCAACTCCTCTTAAAGGAAGCTTGAGAAGGTGATTCCCCATTGGTGCCTCAAGAGTCCTTAACAATGTCATATAGTAACATTTGATATTGCTATGACTGAATCTCCCTGAAAGCTGAAAGTCAGCTTTCAAAGCTGACTCTGAGACAGATTTATATGCAGAAAATACTTGGGATGTGCCCTGGGTGTGGGGGGGAGGGAGTGGGGGAGTATATATCTATGGGGGAGTGACTCACAGGGTGACTGGATCTGGAATGGTCCAGAGTTATCTTGCCTCAAGGCAAAAACCTGAGGAGGTTTTTACTACCCACTCCTTAACCAGTCACTGGATGAAGACTACTTTCAGGGAGGGAACATTACCTTGGTGGGTTGACAGCCTTTTTCTGAAGACTATGAATGGCCACACTCTCAGCATCTGGGGATATGGGAGCAACAGTGCTATCCACTATAATTATCCTTTCATATATGCCTACTTAATTCATCCCACTAATTACAAGATCCTTGTTGAAAGAGCCCTCATTATACTGGACTTAAAAGAAGTTTAATGTGGTACATACAACTAAGACCTGATCAGAATTCAATAATATTACTGATAAATAAAAATCAAAGAAATTAATGATATTAAGCATGATTTAAAGAGAATTAGCTACATAATACAAATTTTCCCAGAATCATAAAGATATGCTCTGAAATTAGAAATATGATTGTATTAAATATATAATTATCTTAATATTAGACAACCTCTTTGCTTTTTGATTGGCTGTTAACTTCCATGATTGGTTTCTAAGAAATCAGAAACCAACATAGTATGTTAAGATGAAAGAACATGCGGGTAAGCCTGAAGATACAACTTTCATGAAAGGCTTCCCTGTTATCCTAATTAATTGCACAGAAGCCTAAGTGGGGGAACGGGGGGATCCTGCTAACTTCTAAGTTAGCTTGATATCCTTTTTCATTTGTATCACCAAGGGGCATAAAGTGAATATGTGAATAAATCAATATTCCTGAAGCACACACTTAAAACGCTAAATTTTTTATCTCCCTAATAGTTTCTTTTTTCATTAAAGAATAGGATTAAAGAAAATCTTTACACTTACTGTAGGATGAAGTCTTGAAGTCAGAAGGATATAACATTAAAATATAAGACATTGTATGTTACTTATTAGAAATGTAGATTTGTATTAAATATCTCAGGTGTTCTCATCCCATCTGGAAGTTTATTTGTGCCAAAGCTATGCTTAGTGTACTTACATACCACATTCTCTGTGCACAAAATTACTATGATGTAAGGAAAAGATACTAACTTTTAGCAACAGAAGAATCCAAATATCACAAATATCACTGAGAACCATAATGAAAGGTTTTTTGTGTCAATTTACCATCCCATTGGCAGGCCCAGCTGCTGCTGTTGATATTTAGAGAAAATTCTAAAAGGGCATATGTACCTTTTCAGGGGACAGGAGAGCTTGTCTTAGTTATAGGCCTCTAAGAATGCCTCCATAAGCTTTCACCCTGGGAGACAGTCAAGGCTTTCTCAGGGTTGGTGGTGTGTCTCTTCTATTTGAATTGTGATTTCTCAAAATGTCTAAGAAGCTTCAGCAGAGCTTTAATTTTTAAGAACATTGCATACAATAATATATATGTGTGTTTGCATATATTACTCAATCATATATATGTTGGCTATATTATCAGAGCTCAAGATAATTTTCAAAGAATTTTATAATTTTTTGCTTTCACGGATAATTTGGTAAACACTGATAATGCTCAGAAATAGTCACGCTGATTTTCAACATGACTTCCCAAGTAGCACCATAGGGTTGGTGAGCACATGATGATTTAGAGGCAACTTTCCTGGAATTCCAGAACCAGTGGAATTCCATAACTGGAATCCAATTGCTGGTGTGTGTTCTAGAAATGCTGAGAAAGGGAAATATTCCGTCTTCCAAAACCACCTCACTTTTCCCTTGTAGTTGAAGTCACATACTGAATTTTCCTGTTTCTCTTTTCTAAATGAGGCAGTAATACATTAGTTGAGTTGCTTTCACTCTTGTCCCTAACCTCTTTCATTCTTCAAGAAAATGTCCACAGAAAAACAGAAGTATTCATGATTTATTATCTCACAGGCAGTGGAACCAAGTTATTATCTTACTGACAAAATATCAGGGTGTTATGTAGATGGTAGGGAGTATATTCAGATCTATCTTTTTTTTTTTTAAGATCTATCTTTTAATGAAAGAACTTTGCATGGGGACTGCTTACTTTGCTTCAACTACTCTGGACACCTGCATATTACCTATCTTGGCCCCCTACACACGATGCATGCGGGGTTTGTTAACTTGGAACTTTATATAGACCACAAAAAGATTGTTGACAATTAAGCTCTTCTCTGGAGTTAGAACTGTATTGAATAGAAATATGCAATTTTCTTTGTACATTTCCCCCCAAAATAATTGAAAAGATTTCTGATAGCTTTCACCATCTCTTTCTAATGAAACCACTTAGGAAAGTTTAAAAATAAAATGCTCTGATTTCCAGGCTTCAAATATGAGTAAAAAATCTTCTGACTCTGGGCAACGACTTCATTCAGCACACTCTTAAATGTTGACAAGTTGCATCAGACCCTAGGTCTCTGTAACAGACTCCCTTCTCTGCATTCTATAGTCTCAAGAAATCTTTCAGGTTTACACTTCCATTGTGATCTGGTTCCTGTTCTCCATCTATTCTTTTGAATCTGATACCTCAAATTACCTTTCTCCCCAAGTTCACTATTGCCTAAGTCAGGGGAATGTCCCAAATATGACATGGTGACTGTTTGATAATGCTGTTTTGCATATCTGAAAGTTTCTAAGAAAATAGATCTTAAAAATGCTCATCACAAGAAAAATTGTAATTATATATGTAGTCATGTATTAGACTCATTGTGACAATTTTTTTTACAAATATATACAAATAGCAAATCTTTAAATTGTACCCTTGAGCTTAATAAATGTTGTATGTCAATTATACCTGTTTGAAAAAGTACAGATTTTTTTCAAATTACAAACCTAAAGGCAGTATTTTAATGATAGTTATGTGTGGTGAGTAGTATAATACCCCTCTATCCATTTAATATCTATCAGAATTTGCTGGTATGAAGCTTGATTTGGAAATAGGGTCCTTGCAGATGTAATTAAACAAGGTGAGCTCATATTGGATCCAAGTGGGCCTGGCACCCAATGACTGGTGTAACCTTATAAGGGAAAAGAGAGGGAGATACAGACACTGAGATACAGAATCACACATGCAAGGATAAGGCTTTATGAAGACAGTAGCAGAGACTAGAATGATGTAGCTACAAGTCAAGAAATGTCAAAGATTGCCTGCAGACTGTAGAAGGCAGAAGAAAGGCATGGCACAGATTGTCCATCAGAGACTCCAAGAAGCCAGCTTTGCCAATATCTGTAGTATCAGTCTTCTATCCTCCAGAAACAGGAGAGAATAAGTCTGTTACTGCAAATCACCCATTTATGAAAATGGTTCCAGCAGCCCTAGGACACTGATACAGCATGCATCCCACTGCTTTTACTCCACATCTGTGCAGCCTACAGAGCAGCCTAGAAGATTATTTTTAAAAATGTGAAATAGATCATGCTACTCTGCACAGAACTGAAGGTGAAGTCACCAGAATGATCTCCATGAACTGTAGCATCCCATAATGCATACCTCATTTCCTTTCTGCCACACTGTATTGCTGTTTTTCTCCCAGTTCCCATTACCTTTTTGTTCTTTTGCTGATGTACATATAACTCCCTCCTTCCCCTCCAAGTCTTTACCCCACTGACTCCTTCTTAGTGAGACTTCCTAACCTCTCTCCAGTAAACATCATTGCCTAGTACTTAACTCGTTAGTACTTAAGACTATCTAGCATATCATATATTTCACTTATTTATTTTGTTTGCCATATGTCTTCTCCAACAGAGGATCAGCTCTCTGAGAGTAGGAACTTTCGTGTGTTCTATTTAATTTTTTCTTTCTTTCTTTCTTTCTTTCTTTCTTTCTTTCTTTCTTTCTTTCTTTCTTTCTTTCTTTCTTTCTTTCTTTCTTTCTTTCTTTCTTTCTTTCTTTCTTTCTTTCTTTCTTTCTTTCTTTCTTTCTTTCTTTCTTTCTTTCTTTCTTTCTTTCTTTCTTTCTTTCTTTCTTTCTTTCTTTCTTTCAGACTAGGTCTTGTTATTTTTGCCTGTGGAACCGCAGGCTCTAGTTGTCCAGGGTACCACAGACTCAAGCAATCCCCAGCCTCAGCTTCCCAGGTAGCTGGGATTTCAGGTGTGCGCCACCACACCCACCTATTTTTTTGGAACTAGGTCTCACTATGGGTCCCAGGTGGGACTCGAACCGCAATCCCTACCCCTGGCCGCTTCATAGGCTGAAGCTTACAGGCATGAGCCACCGTGCCCGGTCCTGTGTTCTGTTTACTACTGTAACCCAACAACTATATGCCCAACACATAGTTGATGCTCAAAAATTTCATCATTTCTTCAATGAATCCGTGGTAACATTTGTGTGCAGTTGTGTTTTTTATGTCAGTGAATACCCTGCATATGAATAGCTGCCAGAGCTGGTAGGACTTACATTACTGTTACTAATCCTGGATCTGCCAGGGCAGAGAACACCTGGCATTCCTGTGCCATAATGCCAGTCTGGATTGCCATGCCCACAGAATCCACACAGTTCTCAGATGTTTTAGTCTGCTCTGGCTATCACAAGTACCATAGACTGGTTGGATTAAACAAAAGACATTTATATTCTCACAGTTCTGGAGGCTATAAATTCAAGATCAGATTGCTGGCATGTTTAGGTTCTGGTGAGAACCCTCTTCCTTTCTTGCAGACAACTACCTTTTTGCTGCAGAGAGAGAGCTTTGGTGATTCTTCCTCTTCTTATTAGGTTACCAGTTCTGTGGGATTAGGGCTCCCCCTGATCACTATATTTAACTGGAATCACTCAAAGGTGCTATCTCCAATACCTTTGCTTGGGAGTTTGAGTCTGTATCCCAATTAATAAATCTTGAATTTGGGGGAGGAGAACAAGGGAAACCCAATTTAGTCTATAGCAACTAGGCTTCCCAGAACCATGAGTGCCACAAGTCAGCTTTTGTGCAATAACAGCCCATAATCTTCATTCAACAAAAATGAATACAGAATTATGAATACAGATTACTTGCAAGTAATCTAGAACATATTTCATTCATATATTGACACCTGCCTAAATACAGAAACACATAAGTGATTGATAACACATAGAGATCTGCGCACACTAAATTATTTCTCACTTGGCATTTTGAGGTGAGCAGTTTAAGATGCAATCTAGGATAGGTTATGACTACAGTGAATTTTACTTCTTTTTTACTGGAAGCCTACATACTCCTTAAAAGATGTGTTGTTAACCAGGGCAGTCTTAAAGGTTCAGTCTCTCTAGCTTCCTGCCCAGCACAATTGGTCTGAACGCTTGCAGTATGTCATAGCACATGTCTCTGATATCTATCACCTGTCACATGATAGCTGGGCAAGAGGGCATAGTTGAATCACTGTCAGTTGTCCCCACTATTAGAACTTAACGCACATGCTCTATAGATTTTTGGTTAAACACTTGAGTGTCTTGATAATGAAAAGAAAAATAACCTTTAAGTCAGCTTTGCCTCATCAAGTTATAGGATCATAAGCAAATCATTTATCTTTTTTGGGTCTTGATTTTATTAACTTAAAAATGGAAGCATTAAGGCTAAACGTTCCTTCCAACTTTGGTACTCTGAGACATGGCCTATCTATAAAACATACAAAAGAGAAAAAAGGAAAAACTAATAACCAACAGAAGATGGGATCATCTTAAAACAGATCAAGAGGTTTCATCATCAGACTGAAACCGAGAGGATGATTTATGGGGGAATCTATTCCTCTTATACCTCTGAAAACACCCCCTGCCCCCAGCTCTGATATTGCTGTAGGGATTCTGGAGGCCACATAGCTTTGTGTACTTGCTGGGAACAGATGAGTGAAAATTGCAAGAAATCAAAACAAAAGTTCTAAGATGCCTACAGTCTCTTGAACACTATAGATAAATTTAATAAGAAATATTTGCCTACTGAGCAGTGCCAGAGAACCTCTAGCTGTCACCTTGTAAGGCTTTAGAAGCCCTGCCTTAAAGCAGTGCTCTGAGATGGATTCACTTACTTTCTCTAGGATCTTCCTTCTTCTGTTGGGCATATTCTGAGGAGAGCTTGAAAGCCTGCCTTGAATTATAGTAATGTGAACACATTTGTCACATAGTCACTTGAAGTTGAAGTGTAATTTTTGTATTTTCTTCAAAATTAAGCTTGTAATTTTTATTTTAATTTCAGAAAGCTGTCTTTAAGACCACTGATTCTCTTGCATGGTGATGTTAGTGGCTCTGAACCTAAGGGTATCTCAGAATTACCTATAGTGGAAAGGTGCATTTAAAGTACTTATGTCAATGTTACTGCAATTGAAAAAATAAGAAGAGGACTAAAATCTTAACCTTTATTCATTGTTTGACAATTGAAACTAACAGTAAACATTAAATATATATTAATAAAGGACCTTTTTGAAAATACATGTAGACCCCATATTTTTGCATTTGATAGGTTTGTGTTGGGGGTTCAACAAATGTAGGCATATACAAAGATATCTCTTGCTTTTTGGAAGCTCACATTATGTTCTTTTGCTTTTATAGGAGACCTGTATTAATATTTGTTTTCACTGACTAAAAGAAATTTTCATTTTTACAACAAAAGTTGAAAAATGAAAATAGCACTTAGCATTTGTTTTGTGGCAGACATAACAGAGGCAGGAAGCATCAAGAACAGCCATGGCCCCTGGCACCCCACTCCTTCCCCCCAGTTCCTTTATGCCAGATATGCACACATCAAATGTGCTTCTACTTTTACTATGTGCAAGTGTTATTTTAGGTTTTTTATTTGTTATTTAGTATACTTGGGAGGTTATTTTTGGCATCTGGATATGCTCTAAAAAATTTCCATATAAATTGATAGTAAACACTTCTTCCCTTTATGCCTTTTCATCCTTCTAAAGGTTTCTAGGAATACTTTTGGAAATCAAGGGGAAAACTGTAATGGATATAGCTCTGTGTGGTTGTAAGCAAAGGTAAAAATGTTTGCCACTAGAGAAATAACTATAGTAGGAATCTCACAGATATCACAAATGGATTAAATTTGTTCAAATCCAGCCTTAATTTGTGATCTGTGTAGACATGTCATACCATACCTTATGATGTGAATGAATAATCTCCAGTTGAAAAGTTGATATATAACAAAACTGGAAAAAAAATTTTGTTTTGAGACTAGGTATCACTATTTTTGCCTGTGGAACTGCAGGCTCAAGTTACCCGGGATACCACAGACTCAAGCAATCCCCAGCCTCATCTTCCCAGGTAGCTGGGATTACAGGCATGCACCACCATGCCCAGCTATTTTTTGGGGACTAGGTCTCACTATGTGCCCCTGGCGGGACTCAAAACGCGATCCCTGGCCCCGGCCATGGCTTCCTAGGCTGCCACCATGCCCGGCCTCTGGAAACATTTCTGTAAGAAGTGAAACTCCTCATCCCTTATCCTAACATAATTGTTTTCATTTTTCTCTTTTATCTTCTAGTTCTCCACATGCCCATCTATTTTTACATATTTATAATCACAGCATAAATGTCATTTTAAACATAAGGTTTTTTTAAGATTCATCAAAATACTTTTGACATTTCTGTAGTCTTCATCATTCTGACTTTTAGTGATCGCACTAATATGACATCTTATTGGTGCAATATGCTTCTTGGATCATTTTCCCAATTGTAGAAGCTTTTAGATGTAGACTGTAATAGATTTCTTTGTGCATCTACATTTCTGTTTCCATGAGTTAGTTTCTTTGGATGGGTTCCCAGGAGTAGGTCAAGGGGACAGAACATCTGTGTGACACTTGCTATATATTGCAAGGAATACCATTTAAAAATACTATGACTGCATGTTTTAATACATAGAAAATTGGTCTTGTTATAGCAATATCAGGTCCCTACATGCTGTATGAGAACTGTACTCCTATGTAAGGAATCTCAGAGATGTCTGCATGAAGCAAACGCAGGCAAATACAATATCAGTTTTTGCACATATGTATCAGTGGAAATGATATTTTCCATACGACTTTTGGGGAATCCTCACAACTATTTTATCTTAATTAAATAAGACTAAATTTACACATGTATTTGAATGTTTTTTTCCCACATTATAGATCAATGCATTCCTCCTGGTTATTTTATTTTGAGTCTAGGTCTCGCTATTTTTGCCCCTGGAACCACAGGCTCACGTTGCCCGTGGTACTATGGACTCAAGCAATCCTCAGTCTCAGCTTCCCAGGTAGCTGGGATTACAGGCATGCACCACCATGCCCAGCTATTTTTTGGGACTAGGTCTCATTGTGTTGTCCCGGGAGGGATTCGAACCGCGACCCCTGATCCAGACCAATGACTCAGACCCAGCCGTGACTCCATAAGCTGTCGCTTACAAGCATGCACCATTGTGCCCGGCCTCCTCATGGTTATTTTAAGAAAAGAAAAATAGCTACTTGCATTTGTGTCATTTGTAATCCAAAACCAAATTACATTCCTTGTTCATAATAGGTTGTCAAATATTTGTTTAATAAATGAATGTATAACTTTCACTCATTACCTATTTTTAATATTTAATAGTTAACTGACAAAATAATAAAAAGGTGTAAGATTTTCGATCTTATGCAACAAAATTAAGGAGAACTAAAGTGAAGAATATCACTCTTAAGAATTAAATTAGAATAGTATAGTCTATGATTACCTTACTACACATAATTTCTTTCTACTCATTGCTTAAACAACTCACATACATAGTAGTTAATGTAATATCAGTGTCAGCATAACATAACACCAATGGTATACAACTGCCTAAAAGTTTGGAGACATTTTTCAGTACCCCCAAACTTATATTTATTTCCATAGCACTCTCTGTGTTATATCGCTGGTATTTTTCCTGCAGTTTGAAGTCTAAACTGATGCTGAAAATAGACTTGGACTATGCACTAGCCATCATTAATTTGGAAGTTTCAATTATATTAGTTTTTTGGATTTGGTTATATTCAATTATATTAGTTTTTTTATATTAGTTTTTTGGATAGATACCTATAATCTATTTTAAAATATAAACACTTTCAGATTTCTGTTTTAAAGTGTACATATTTTTATAACCAAGTGCCTTAAATCTCACACACTGGGATCATGATTACTACTTTATTTGTAAAGAAAAATGTGGGTGACAAAGGTATTAACCTATAATACTTACAAGAAAAAAATAGATATATTTTTTGAGACTAGGTCTCACTATGTTGCCTATGGGAAACCGCAGACTCAT
>PVHY01008588.1:0-26955 GCA_004024945.1 Uropsilus gracilis
CCTCCCCCTCTGCCTATAACCTACTCCCACTTGGAAATACATGGTAGGTGTCCATCAGCGTCTTTATTCTCTCATTTCCACAGTGAGGCCTCTCTGAATAGCTCAGTTCAATTTTCATCTATTGAGTACCTACCTTGTACCTGGCATTGGACCCCCGACTGCATGGAAGTTGGGAGCCTGGGCTCACCCACACAGCAATCAGGGCGGATGGGAACTAGGATCTCTTGCTTTAGTGCTTCCAAGGGTGAGCCCCACCCACTGTGCTCTCATGGAGAACCCACCTCCACAGCTCCTCTGGGTCATTTGTTTCAAGTCCAGTTCTCTCCACTCTCCAGTGGACATCAGGAAGCTAAGTTTTCCCACCTGCTGCAAATTCCCGCAGTCACATTGTTTTTCTTGCCCACAGCACATGTTCCCAGCGCCTTTGTTCTTGCAATATGGCTGATGGAGCACAGTCCTGGGATCTATCAAAAATAGATGTTATTATGTCAGTGATATAAATAATGTAGCTCTGAAAACGGGGGAAATGGATTTGAAGACTATAATTAAATATACTTCAAATGTTGCTTAAAGTTAATCACTATAGCTTTGGGTTGAATCTTTAAAGCTCTGAATTAGAAGGCAATTAATCCTTCTGCATTTGAAATGCACACCATACAACATAGGGAGTGTTACCCCAGTTAAGTGAGATGACAGAGTAGAGCAGATGTCAAATGTGTTTTCTATTTTAATACATTAACTATAGTGCTTTAAAAGCAAATGGGAGGATAACCCTTGTTTAAGCACACATGGCCATATAGCTAAGTTATTACCAAACACTATTTATTAATGTTTTTGCATTCATTTTTTTTAAATGCTGTGAAAGTGGTTGAATATTTCTCCAAAGCCATTCAGTGCTTTATGGCCCAGTGTGGGGAGATTCTAGTACCCAAGTCCTCAGCCTTGGTTGACACCATACAAAAGGAACTCTCAAAGGATCTGTCTCATGGGCATTATTCAAACTACCATATGATGAGAATTTGTCTCATTTTTAAATACCTTGGAGGAGACAGATTCTCAGTTGCTTTCAATGACAAGCTCTGATTTCAATAATGAAACCATAGGAAATCACTGGCCAGCACTAGGAAACGCTGTAACATGGAGTGCATCCACCTAGAGGAATACTACATGGTCATGAACAGATAAGGTCTCTTTATGTACTGATATTGAAAGAGCTCTAAAATCTATTGTGAAATAGAAATTGAATGAAGCATTGAATATAAAAAGCCACTATTTGTGGGGATACTGGAATCTATACATTTTTTGTGTGTGCATAAAATGGCCCTAGAAAGATATACAAGGAAGAAGAAAGTGGAGGGGCTTACATGCAGAGAGGATGGATAGTTTTTACATTTACATATTATGATTTTGAGTATGTGTCTGTTACCTGCTCAGAAGTTCTATGAAACATAAAAGTACAATTTATCATCACCTGCAGAAAGCCTACATGACTTCTGCTAGAATTCAAATCTAGTTTCTGGACTCAAAAGTGTGGTATTTCCTTATGCTCTCTATGCCTTTCCCTAGAGAAAGCTAACATAAGCTGTTCCACCTAGATTCCCCCTTACAAGTACTGTATGTGAGCTGTTTCTTGCTGTAAAATTAACAAGAAGGAAAGAGAGGGCACAGAATTTCCTGGAGCTTCACCTTGGAACCTATGTTGCCTCCATCATTTGGGTTTTCCCTGATGAGAGATAAGTGGTGGCTGCAGGCTTTTCAGGAAGCTACTAGAAGGTATTAGTCAAAGAAGTCATGCTAGAAGGAAGAAGGTAAATGCCAGATGGTCTCATTTATATGGGAGATGTAGGGAAAACAAACAAAAGAACAAGAGAAAGTTAAAACAAGCAAACTGACAGTAGAACTAAAGCAGACAGGCAGGAAGCGGGAGGGAGGGTGAAATCAGGGGAGGGATGAGCACAAGAGATTAAGGTGAGTGACATGGTGGTGGCAGAACCTCAGGGTATACAAGGATATATATATATATATGTATATATGTATATATGCATACATATATATATCAGTGTGTATGTGTAACCAATTTAAAAGGTTTCAAAAACAAAGACTCTTGCTAGATGTCACATCATACTTCTGAAATGCTAAGATAACTGCCAACCCCCTCTGGCCAGGTGGGTGAAAAGGGTCAGGGCAGGGCTCAAGAAGTGATTCTGGAACTTCCTCCAGCAGGAGGGGTGGAGTTAAGGGTTCTGGATCTGTGAATGTGGCTGGTTAGCCCCTCTGGGTGGAAACCCCTGCCCTCTGAGGGAGCTGGAGGATGTACATATAACTGCAGTGGCCATACCCACCTTGATGCCAAGCAGAACCTTCCAGACTCCAGAGAGCAGGTACAGACAGGTTTTGCTGTCTTCTAGATCTGAGATGTTGATACTGAAAACTCCCAGCCTATATATCAACACAGAACAGGAAGAAGCATCTTGACTTGTTAAAAGTCTCCTTGAGGCTAAATTAAAGGCTTGCTGATTGCTCCTGTTTTGTGGATGTGGCCATGAAGTTTGTTCTCACATCTACCTAAAATAAATAGCAAAAGACGACAGACATCAATGGAAAATAGAGACATTTCAGTTCATCAATAGCTGGCAGTTATAAAAATAGGCACTCAGCAGCCACATCTCAAATGTGCCCTCAAAGTTCTAGGCTTGTGGGAGGAAATGGGTTCTTTGGCTGGTAGCTAAAAACTCCTCAGAGCCAGTTCTTTCGAGAGCTTCCCTCAGACCTGGGGCTTTGGCAACATCCTCTGACTGCTCAGGACTTTAAACATGATGTGTCTCTTTGGAAGAACCCAAAAGACAAAAACTTCCTGCACTCCTGTTCCCCAAGACCCCAGAGTCAGTTGCTGCTTGAAACCCTGACAGAAACGCAGAAGTTGAAGTTCACAACAATATTTCCTCCCCCGAGTTTTAAAAAGAAAATTATTTTAGCGTTTGAGAGTCTTTAAAAGTATCCACATTTTGCTTTTCCAAGGGTTGCTTTATGGTAGCTCTGTTCTTTTTTTTTTTCTTTCCCAAAACAGATGATTTTTCTTGGTCACTTATGTTCTTGCCCATCTTTCTTCTTCTCCATTCAGATTTTTCTACATGTTCAGAGAAATTTTTTCTTTAAAAATATTTTTCATTAATCATTTTGTTTACATATGTATGTGTGTATATATGTATACACATATATATTTATATGACATCATTGCATTCTCCCAAGTCCTCCCATCACCCCATCACCCTATCACCCTTGAGCCTTCATCTCGACCTTCTCTTGTTCCTTTTTTCCCCAATATCTCCCTCCCCCCCACTCCTCCCCAACAGCCCATCCTCTCCCTGCTTAACCTGGTTTTTTTCTGGTCTTTTGCCTGTCACACCTACATTACACCTATAGGTGAGATCATAGTTTGTCTTTTTCTGACTTATTTCTGCAAATATAGCTTCCTCTAGGTCCATCTATGTTATCACAAATGCTTCATACATATCAATTTTGATTGCAGAATAATATTCCATTGTGTACTTAGACCACAGCTTTCTGATCCATTCTGGTCCATTTTGGGGCATTTGGGTTGTTTCCATATCCTGGCTATTGTAGATATTGTTGTGATAAACATCCGAGTACAGGTATCCTTTTGAATGAGTGCTTTGGTATCTTTTAGATTCCCAGAAGTAGGATTCCTGGATCAAATTGTAGTTTTATTTTCAGAAGTTTGAAGGTACTCCACACAGCTTTCCACAGTGGCTGGACCAGTTTGCATTCCCACAAGCAGTGCAAGAGTGTTCCTTTCTCTCCACATCCTCACCAGCACTTTTGCCTGTTTATTTGATATGGGCCATTCTTACTGGTGTGAGATGGTATCTCAGTGTGATTTGATTTGCATTTCCCTGAGTATTAGTGATGCTGAGAAACTTCTATAAGAAGTAGCACCAAAGCAAGTCATCTTTTGAGTCAGCTGGTCTTCTCAAAGCTCTAGCTCTAAAACACTGACAGCTGAAGACCCACAATCAAAGTAAGACCTTAGAGGAGAAAAGGAAGACTGAAACTGAAAGAAGAGGAAGGAAAAGCTGTACTATTCTGTTCAACAGAAATGTTACACCTCCACATATATCCCAGCTGTGAGAAGCATGTGAACTGTCTCATGCTTCTAGCATTTAAGAGAAGACAAAGTTGGGAAACACTTAGAATACCATGACTAGTGTGCTCCCCTGCAAGGGAAGTAAAGTGCCTTCTTTGATTTTAAACGCTGTAACTTGTTTGTTACCCCATGTGTGAAATTGACAGATAGTACCTTCCCTGTGTGAAGGGAACATTCATTAACCAAGAGTGTGAAGAAGTGATAAAGATGAAATGACGCCTATGGGTTAGCTAAAAATTAACATATGTTGACTATGATTGCTAAGACTTTAGAGCATGCGTGGATCAGTCATCCCCCCATCCTCTCCGACCATCCAGCGGCTGGTGAGTGCCCTTTTGGAGTTGTTCTCTTTGAAGCCAGATGACCTTCTCTGAGAACACACACATATACACACACATATATGCACAGATACACATGTGTACCCACATGTATACCCACATGTATACACACATTATATACATATATACACATATGTGTATATACACGTGCATGCACATACACAGAGACATATATATACACACACGCACACATATATATCACATGATTGTCTACCCCAAGGTTCTCCTACCACCTTATCACTCATGAACCATCTTAATCCCTTGTGCCCTCCCCCTCCCTTGATCTTATCCCCTCCCCCTCTCTTGCTCTATGCTTCAGTTCTGCTGACAGTTTTAAATTTTTCTTGTCCATTTGCTTGTTTGTTTTCCCTCTCTCTCTCCTATAAGTGAGTTCATCCTGTATTTCTCTTTTCCTTTCTGGCTTATTTCTGCTAACATGATTCCCTCTAGCTCCATCCATGCTGCTGCGAATGACATAAGTTTTTCTTCTTTGATGGACGAATAATATTCCATTGTGTACACAAACCATGACTTTTTCAGCCATTTGTCAGTTTGGGGCATTTGAGTTGTTTCCATATCCTGGCGACTGTAAATAGCTTGATTGTATCTTGGTTTGTTGAACTGCAGGCCTGGCCACCAAATGGGACAGTTGCTAAGGGAAGGACACTGCTGCCCTTAGGCCAGTCAGTCCTCCCACCACACAGCCCCTGGGCCAGTCCCTGGGCGAGTCCCTCACACGGAGCCTTCCTTGTTTATCTGCCACTTCCTGCCACTTGCCCTCCCGGTTATTCCAGAGATGATTTGTATCCACAGTGACTGTAATGGATGCGGAGACGCCACCACAAGGCCCAAGGTCACGTGAAAGCGAAGGTGGGCTAAAGCATCTATTGACGCTCAACAAAAATAACATGAATAAATCATCTTGATAAAAAAACACGGTTATAGGAAAACACATAAACGCCAGCAACACATGACCTTTTTATGTGATCGTATGACTTGCTTCCCTTCCCTCAGGCACATCGCCTTTTTCTCCTCTGCGATGGGGATTCTCTTTGCTCGTCTCCCATAACAACAGCGGAGAGAGCTTTTCCTGGAAAATAATGAGGGACCCATCTAATATGGGTAATGAGCGCATGGATGGATTTCCATCAAATCATTTCTTAAAAGGCACTTCGAGGCAGGAGATGGCTGCTATCAGCTTTATGGGCTACAGGCTTCTTCCCCTGAGGAACATGAGCTCTGAGCACAGTGAGGGGGTGGGGGATGGGCTTCTCCCCCTCACCCACCTGCAAAAGGAGAATGAACTTGGTGGGGAGACAGTTCTGTTTGGTCTCTTGCAAGGTCAGTTGAGACAAGCTGACATTTGTTCCACAGTCACCAGCTCTTCACAGCCACTTCGTGTTCTGAGCATTTGTCCTCTCCTGTAGCCACAGAGAACCCCATACCAGGATCCTCAGAACACAAACAGTGGCAGGGATGTGTTCCAGGGCTCTGGACTAACTGCCCTGTGAAGATAGGCCAATCAGCCCATCCAGGGCTAACTTGCTTGTGAGGCAGGCTGTAGGAATTACTTTGAGCCATCCAGGTTAGGTTAGGATCATCCAGGGAGAACTCTTTCTTTGCCTTTCTGTTGCATAGCTGTTCTAGAATTCCTTCCAGTCCCAGTCTCTAGCAAGTCAGAGCCTAATTACCTCCTGTAAGCAGTCCTTTCTGTTCTGGAATAGAGTCACAGAGAGGATGATCACTTATTATTCATTTTTATTAAGTCTTGCATTTTATTATAATATCTGTTCATACATATGTTCACTTATAGTATAAGTACATAATGCCATCTATGCTAATGGCTGGTTTATCTGGGTGGTGTTATTACATGATTCCATCTATGTGATAGCTTTGCTCTTATCTGTCCTTCTTTTAGTACTAAAGACTTTCACTTGTATTTGTTTAAGGTTGCAAACATACTAGAGTTGGCCTTGTTTGGGGCCCTAAGTATTTCTATGTGCAGCTACAGTTTAAAGATGTCTAAAGGTCTTACAGTTTATTTCCAAAGCTGTCTTAAATTAATACAACACAAGCCAATAAAAAAAGATACACGGATCCTAGTTCACCTCTGCTCAGCTGTGCCCCAGAAAGATAACAGCTGCATAAATACTTCGAACTCGCCTTAATTCCACCCACTTAGGCCTGCATTACCTGGGCCACTCATCATTCGGGCTTTGCACAGCACTGTCTGCGGAATAGCTCAGCGGGGACCTCAGATTTATGGGTTCGTTTTCAGGGCTGGTATCTCGTACATTCCTGACTCCAACCTTGCAGCATGTAGAGGACTTTGGATAAAAGGTCTGTGGTCCTAGGGTAACCAGATAATTGCAGATAGCTGGTGATCCCTCATTATTCCTTGGCTTTGAAGGAATGTCATTTCTTTTTTTTTTCCAATTAAATAATTTTATCAGCCAGGAAAAAATGGAATAATTTATAAGCCGATAAAATTATAAGAATACAAAATGTGATCAGCATAATTATATAACTTCCTTGGAATATGCCTTCTAGTATTTTCTAATCCACCGAGAATTACCAGATTTTATGTTCAATTATAAACATGAATGTTTTCAATTCGCTAGTATATTATATAAATGATGTTTAATACTTGGTTGACTTGAAAGGCTTCACACCAAAGTTTCGTTTTTTAATTATTATTCTCTATTATTTCTGCTAGCCCGGTTCCTTCCAGCTCCATTCATGTTGCTGCGAATGACATAAGTTTATCTGTTTTGATTGATGAATAATATTCTGAAATGTCCACTTCTTTATGGCATACATGCCAGAGCCCAGGGCCACCTCTGGCCACAGGCATTTATGACCCCTCTTTTCCCTTCAGGAACTTGGGGAAGAAAAGTGACAAGCAGGCAGTTTGAGCTGCATGACTCAGTCACCCAACAGAATTGCCCCTCCTAGAGCATTTGTGCCTGTGCAGGAATTTTACAGAAACTGTGATGTTCTTTAGTGATGATAGCACCACAGCCTATCATTACAGGTTATGAATTTTTGCATGAATAGCTTCAATGAGTTAAACTGAGTGAAGTGAGGAGAGGAGTTCCTGGAAATATCCTAGCAGGAAAAAATAACCATCATTTCTTTCATTTTATTCAGCATATCTCCCTGATATTCCCCCACGGCTTTTAAAGTATTTTTTACTCTTTCTTTTTTTTTTCACAAAATCAAACACATTGTGAGCTTTAGCAAAAGGCCACGCCGCCTTCTAAAGAAGAGAGATGGTGTCACAAGGGGAGGTGGATTCAAATCCAGACCTGCACATTCAAACCATTTCTGACCCTTCCTATCTGCCTTTCTACCTTCCTTGCTAAGGGACCACATCTCCTGCAAAGGGAAACTCAAATTTGCTTGTTACTATGACTTTCAATAGTGCTGCGACTTAATTTTTTTAAAAAATGAGCAAAAAAAAAAAGCAAAACAACAAATCGGATGTTGCCAAACATGTAAACAAGAAACCTGTCACAGCTCTATTCTTCATTCTGCAGAGGACTTTGGCAATGGCTTCCACCTTCTCAGGCTCTCACATGGTGGAATGTAAACTCACGTGATCTCAAACTTTTCACACACGCCAGTTTGACATATATGGATGGATGGGTTTTTCAGTTTAATGCAAATACTGCCAAGAAGACATGATTCTAACTATTTAAGTAAGTCACGTTTTGCCTCCTCCCAAGATGGGTGGGGTAAGCGAGGCAGAAAGATGTCTCGTGTCCCGATAAGGCGGACCTCCTGACATCAGACAAAGTCTACTTAACCCGGGAGCCACCACAGCCTTGCTGACTGTATCTGTGATGAACATGAGTGCCTGCTAACCACCGCCACGGTATTGATCTGCTGAGGTTCCAGCTTACTGGGCCCAGCTGCTCCCGTCCGCAGAAGAAGCTGCTGACTAAGCAGAGAGAAGAGACCAGCCAAGGCAGCCAGCCTCTGTCCTGCCAGGCAGCTGACGCGCTGACCAGCCACAGCTACCAAACACGCACTGCAAGTTCCTGCAGCCAAATGTGGGGAAGATGAGTGACAGAGACCACTTTGGGCGTCACTCCAGAACCCCCCATGATCAGAACCTGACCTCGACGCTACAGTGATCTCAGACCCCCTCCCACCTGTTCTGGGAGAGCAGGGGAAGCTCTTGTTCTTCCCTAGCCAGGAACAGCAGGGCTGGAGGGGCAGTTCCCGACCACTTCCCCAGTGATGTCTCATTTGCCCCATTTCTGAAGTGGTCGCCCCAATTGCCATGTGGCTGTGACGATTCAGGCTGAAATGGTTCCTACATGGTGTTCGCGCTATTGATGGCCCAGCGTCTCCATTCATGTTTGCTCCTGCTGCGATCCCTGTGTGGATGGTATACAGCCGAGAGCTGATGCGCTCCCCAAAGAATGGAGAAAGTAAGAAACCCACAGGCACCCTTGCTGGCATGTCTTAGTTTCTCCCTAAAGGGCTGGGGATGTAGAAATACCCTTCCAGTTGGCCTAGATGGCTGCAAGGACTGTCTGCGGGCTCTTTGCCGGCCCTGCCTCTGTAGCTGTGTGTTGGGCTCTTGGTGTTTCACATCTCGCAAGATTAAAAGAAGAAAATGTTTTCAGCTGGGTGATTTGTTTTTGAGTCGTTTCGTATAGGACAGCTTGAAAGAAGACGTGCAGACATGCTGATTCCCGAGCAATTAGCCTGTTTGTGAAAATGGATCTGAGCAAACCCAGCAACGCGGTGCCTTTTCCCACTTGCAATAAGAAACCAATTCTTGATTTAATATTGCAAACACGGCTCTTTCGTTCAGCCATCGACTAGCTGAGAGACGGGTGTGGAAACAGAGCCAAGGTTTATTGGATGATGACTATTTATATCCTATGTAAACAGGGAAGTTTTCTTTCCCTCCAGTGGTTAGATGGGGTGAAACCCCGAGAGAGGAGTGCCATGTGTCATCGATGAGCCAGGACCCTCTTCAGCCATGTTTGATGCTGTGAGAGCTGATGGACATGTTTCTCTCCATGTTCACAGAAGATCCAACAACAGACTTTCTTTAGCCTCTTTCAAAAATGCTTGAAACCTCCAAAATACTTCTACAGAGGAACTCCTGTACTCAGGTGTTTACTGCAGCACTGTTTATAGTTATTGCAAGGACACGGAAACAACCCAAATGTCCCAAAACAGATGAATGGATGAATGTGGTCAATATAGACAATGGAATATTACTTTACTCACCAATTAAAAATGACAAATTTGAAGCATTTGTGATAACATGGATGGACCGAGAAGGAATCATAGTGGCAGAAACAAGTCAGAAAGAAAAAGACAGAAACCAGATGGTCTCACTTATAGATGGGCTAGAGGGAAAACAAAAAGCCAAGAGGAAAAGTCAAAACAAATCGGCAACCAAACTAAAGCACACAGTGGGGGTGGAGGATGGGTGGGAGTGGTCAGGGAGGGAAGGAACATGGAGGACTGCAGTGATGGTCCACACGTGAGAAGGTGGTGGGAGAACCCCGGGAATGCAAAGATGTGAACTATAAATAAATAAAATTATTTAATAAAAATGCGTGAAATCAAAGCTGCAGACCCAAAGGCCCCAGACGGATATGGTGTCCTGCTTCGTAACTGCTGGTGGGAAACAGCCTCTCTGAGGTGCCTCACTTGCTTCCCGCCTCTGCTCAGGGGAGGAGATGCCTAACCTCCTTCTGACGTGATGGTGGGGGAGTTTCTCCTCCCGACGGCACCTCTTGATGTCATACTTTCCCCTGGCCCCTGGTGACCTCAAACTCCTTCCCCGCTGTCTGAGGTCCAGACAAGCTGCAGTGTGAAGCCACACAGCTTCCCAGCTCACTGTTCCCATGGGGTCTAGATCTCCCTGTGCAGGACTTGTTAGCATCTTGGATCTGAGTGAGATGCAGCAGGAGGAAAGAAAGGGATTCCTGTTCTTGCTGCTCTTGCAGGTGAGCTCTGGACCCAGCATTTTCCCAGCAGGAAGCCTTGAGTCGAATGCCCTGTGACAAGGTGGCACAGGCCTCAGACGTGGCGGGATATATGTTGGGTCCTCTCCCGGTGAGGGCCACCTGTGTCTAGCCTCCTGCAGCACCTGGACAGCCCACACAATGTAGTGTTGTCTCTTTGCCAGTGGCACCCTTATTGCTTCAGACTCTTCTGGACTATTTCTTATTTTTTTAATTGATTGCACATGTATATATTTTTTGCATCATTGTCTACCCCAAGATTTTCCCCACACCTTGTCACCCAAGAACCACAATCTTCATCTCCTGTGTTCATCCCTCCCCTACTGTCCCCCCTCCCCCTCCCTAGCTGGATGCTTTAGCTCTGCTGCCAGTTTGTTAGTTTTAACTTTTTCTTGTCCTTTTGTTTGTTTTCCCTCTATCCTGCATCGAGGTGAGACCATCTGGTATTTCTCTTTCTCTTTCTGGCTTATTTTTGCTAACATTATTCCTTCTAGCTCCATCCATGTTATCACACATGCATCAACCCTATCTTTTTGACAGCTGAGTAATATTCCACTGTGTAAATATACCACAGCTTTCTGACCTGCTTATCAGTTTGGGGGCATTTGGGGTGTTTCCATATCCTGGATATTGTGAATAGTGTTGCAATAAACATCTGAGTACAGGTATCTTTTTAAATGAGTGTTTTGGTGTCCTTTGGGTAGATTCCCAACAGTAGGATTGCTGGATAGAATGGTAGTTCCATTTTCAGGAGTTTGAGGCTCCTCCACACAGCTCTCCACAGTGGCTGGCCCAGTTTGCACTCCCGCCAGCAGTACTAGACTATTTCTACCTATTTTCTCCATCCCAGGCCTCTCTCCCCTTTCTAAGACTGACCTCCATGACCACTGACTCTTATTTTTATAAATTCTCTGCAGGTCCTGTTTCTAGCCAAGAGCTGGGGTGCATGCTCTGAGGATCAGTGTTAATTCTGCTCATATCCCAGCATCCGAGGCCCGAGTGTAAGTCCTCACCTCTTACCATAGTATCTCATTTGGGGCTGTAGAAAGAAAATGGGGCTGTGGGTAGATGTGTCCGCCAGCACCCGGGCCTGCAGTCCCCTCTAGCTGGTGCCACTGCCTTGAAAACCCTGACCTCTGACCCCTGGCTCCCACCCCTTGCCTGATGACTTACTTATTCTTCCTGACTCAAACTCAGCCAATGGTGTCATCCACCCAGACCCTCAGTTCTGGCTTTTGTCCCCAAATCTTATTAATGTGGCACCCTTTTCTCTACCAGTGGAAGTGTCTTCTTGCCTGGGTCCTCACCTAGCATCCTGGGTCTCACTGAGCAATGGTGTGAGGATTTCCAAGGGGTGGGATGGCAGATGGTTACCACTTCATCCAGGTCCATGATTCCATCTTCCTTTTGAAACAACAGGGCATATACCAAGTGCTGTGCCCTCTCCCCTTCGTCTTTTTTCTATTTTTCAAAATGCCTGAAGCCTGTATGAATTCATCTTTGTTATTTAAAAAACAGAAGTGTTTAAAGGAAAAAATACCAATCGCCTCACTTCCCCTCACCCACACTCTATTTTTCTTCCCAGAATTCAGTTTGGTGTCATTCCAGAACATGTCTCTCTCCTTATAAACCTGTGTGCCAATCACTTATAAATTCAGAAAAACTCCCTGTTCATGAGTGGTCTGTCTCAGCAGCCATGTTGTCCTCCATCTTGACTAGTCTCCAAGATCTTGAGATTCCTTCTCTCCATTCAACTTCCTGCTCTGTTCTCTCGGGGTTCAATTACCCGTCCCTGCCTCTGCTCTTCTGACCACCATGCATCCATCTTCAGCCTTCTCAGCTCTTTACAGCCTCCTGGCTCTGCTAGATCAAAACATTTGATTGATCTTTCCAGGCTCATGTCACTACCAGATTCTTTCCTAAGGAGGAGGGTCAGAAGTGAGGTGCCCCAGTGCTAGACAGCCCCTCACAGAAAGCAGCCACCCTCCTGTGGGGGTCTCAGAGTTGCACTTGCACCCCGCTTCAAACCATTTGCCCTTCATCACGCACTCTCTGGAGGGTATCGCCTCAGCCTAAAAGGCTTTAGGGGACATTGAAGACATTTTCGCCACCATCTTTGGCAATTAGCAAATTAAACTCTGTGAGGTCCGTTTTCCAGCCCCAAGGCAGACATTGCCCCTTAGACGTATAGTTGAACTTCGATTATGTGGAAAAATCCAACTGAGAAGCAACAGCTAAAAATAGAATTCAGAGAAGCAATGAGTCATGGCCTAAATGAACAAATACATTAAATGATATATTAAATAGAGCAAACTGGCCAAAAGAACATTGAGGCTGACTTAAGGTAATCTGTCTCATCTCGGGGCCGTATCCTCAGGGAGAGAGGGTAGCACAAAATATTTTGAATTTTATTGCTTGCTTATTTTTTTTTCCTTCTCCCTCTTAAAGATATGACCTGCTCCCTCTCTGCCCACAAACTTATTTTAGTCCTAAAGATTGGTTCAGACTGATTTTTTTTCTTCCCTAAAATGTCTATAAACCTATCTCAGAGAAAGATGAATGACCTGTCTGTGAGTTTAGCTGAGAGTAACTTCTGTGCTAATCTCTGATCAGTCAGGTGCTTGCCCCCTCGGTGACCTTGAAGTAAAACCAGCCTCCCAGCTCTTCCTTTCTCCAGTTACTTCCCAGACAGTAACCTTAGCTTTCTCTCCTGCCCTGGGGGGGTGGGGGGGTGGGTGAGGGGGGATTTCAGGATGTGCTAAGGGAGTGCCATTTGCCCAAAGGAAACCCCTGGGGACATACTTACCAGTAGAAAAGGGGTCAGCTCAGATAGGAAACTCTAAATCCTGGCAATCCTGACTCAAGCTCCATCCCTGGCATACAGCCTAATCACCCCCTTACCTCCAGTTGGCCAGTCGTGCTGTACTTGCACTTGGTGGGGAAAACAGCCTAGCTGGGAAGACTTGACAGAAACACATGAAAAATCAAACAAGGGCACCAGAAAGTAATTAATGTCATCACCAACTGTCATAGGATGTACCGTCTGCACGTAGGGTTTAAAATATCATCTGTGCAAGATTTCTTACTTCCCCAGGCCACATGTCTTTCCAGGATAGCGGCTCTTGTTTCCAGAGGTAGCAGTGGATTCTGACCCATGTAATATGACTTGTCTGCTATGGGCTTGTCTTCCCAGTCGGTTTGTTAACTCCTGAGTCAGGCCCATATTCTAAAACCTAGTAATTCATGCTCACAAGCTGATATTTCTTTTAAAAAATGCTTTGACATAGAATATGTAGATCATACAATTCACTCATGTGAACTAGGATTCAGTGGTTTTCAGTGAATGCACAGAGTTGTGAAACTATCACCACAATCAATTTTAGAATATTTTCATCATTGCCCAAAGAAAAGCAGCACCATTTTGTTTTAAACCGTCAATTCTCTTAGCACTTGGCAACCACTAACCTATTTTCTTAATTAATTAATTTTATTGTTTATATACTTTTTAAAAATTAATGCACATATATAAACATATACATCTATATTGCATCATTGTCTACCCTGAGGTTCTCCCACCACCTTCTCACCTGTGAACTATCTTAATTTATTGTGCACCTTCCTCCCCCGATTTTACCCTCCCCCCTCACTTGCTCTATACTTCAGTTCTGTTGGCAGTTTTAAATTTTTCTTGTGCGTTTGTTTTCCCTCCATCCCTCATATAAATGAGACCATTCAGTGTTTCTCTTTTTCCTTCTGACTTATTTCCACTAACATGATTCTTTCTACCTCATCCATGTTGCTGCAAATGACATGTTTGTCTTCTTTGACTGATGCATAATATTCCATAGTGTACACAGACCATAACTTTTTCAGCCATTTGGGTTGTTTCCATATCCTGGTTATTGTAAATAGCACTGCAATAAACATTTGAGTACAGGTGTCCTTTTGAACTAGTGGTTTTGTGTCCTTTGGGTAGATTCCCAGAAGTGGGATTGCTGGGTCGAATGGTAGTTCCATTTTCAGTAGTTTGAGGGTCCCCACACAATTCTGTCTCTGTGGATTTGCTTGTTCTATACATTCCATGCAAATGGAATCACTCAAACTGAGGTTCATGTATGTAGTATGGTTCATGGTTTATTCACATTGTAATGTAGTAACTGATTCCTTTTAAGGGGTGAGTAGTATTCCCATCTATGAATATATCACATTGTATTTTTTTTTTCATTTTTCAAGTGATGGACATTTGAATTATTTCTGTTCTTGACTATGACAGACAATAAAGCTATGATTTTTTCCATGCAAGTCTTTATATAGTCTTTGTATAAACACACATGTTGATTTATTTTGGAGCTGCTGGTGATATGGCAATTCTGTTTAACTTTTTGTTAAACTTTTTGATATATCAGACTATGTTTTAAAGTGCCTACATCCTCTTACATTCCTACTAGCTGTATATGAAGCTTTAAATTCTTAACATCCTTGCCAACCATTGTTATTAATTGACTTTTGATTTAGTTATCCTGGTGGGTGTGAAGTGGTATCTCACTGTGGTTTTGAATTATGTTTCCCTGATGGCTAATGATGCTTACCAACTTTTCATGTACTTGATGATCATTTGCATATATTCTTTGCAGAAATTCTTTGCCCATTTGAAAATTAGGTTGTTTACCTTTTTATTAATGGGTTGGAAGAGTCTTTTACATATTCTACATATACATCCCTTATCAAATATATGATTTGCAAATATTTTCTCCCATTCTGTGGGTCTTCATTTCACTTTCTTGGCAACGTCCTTTGAACATAACATGTATAATTTTGATGCCATTTAATTACCTAGATTTCCCTGTGTTGTTTGTGTTTTTTGACATTCATTTTGCAAAGATCCAATCACCAAACTCAAGGTCATGAACATTTAGCTGTAGGATCCCTTCTAGAGTTTTGTAGTTTGAGACCCGTGATACTTTTTGAGTTATTTTCTGTGTGTGGTACAATGATCTCTTACACACCTGCTGTCAACTGTCCATTTATTACATAACCAAGAGGCAGTCCAAGCTGAGCTTCATCATTTACTAATCATTCAGCAAGTACTTGAGGGCCTACTATGTGCCAGGATGTGGGATACAAAAATGGGCAAGACAGTTGTATTTTGCTCTCCTGAAGTTTTAAATGTGGTGGGAGGAACTGAGGGTAGCATCATCTCACAAATGCAGAGAAAACACAAAGTGGTCTAGAGAGAGTTCAGCATGGGCACCTTCTAGTTTGAAGGGCAGGTACAGGGGATGGGGAGTGTGGGAATCTGAGGAGGAAGGTGAAAGGAAAGTATAGAGTGAAGGACGGAAGGATGGAAAGAATGTCCTTATCAGAAGAAACACAGCATGGAGAGTCAGAGAGAGGCAAGGGAGGAGATGACATTAGGAGGCAGGGGCCAAGAGAGTAAGACCCTTATCAGACTCTATGCTCTATGCCAAGTCCCGTAAACTCTCCCTGCCCTGCATGCCTTCGGAGAGTTTTTATTCTAGCTCCGGGAGGTGGAGTTTTCATGTACGTCCTGAATAGAGAAGCCAGAATTCAGGGAAGTTAGTGACAAGTACGTGCCCTCAGCTGACAAACGGGAAGCCCAGGAGACAAACCAAGGACTCTGAAAGTCCACGCTCCGCTCTCGCAGGCTTCCTACACTGTCTCTGCTCAGGATGAGAATCATTCTCCTTGAGACAATCTAGTTTTAGGAAAAAACTGCCTTCACTGAGTGATGTTAAGAAAGACCTTAAGAAAACTGGTCTAGGAGAAAAAAGCAGAGTTCGCACGTAGGGTCAGTCTGCAAGCTTCTGAAAGTGTGAAAATGCCAGCTGGCTTACAGGTCACTAGGGAAAAGCTATTGATCATTATTGATAAGCCAGGCTTCATTGTCATGCTGATGTGTGCAAGATTTGCTCCAAGACAAAGCCTGCCGTAGTCTCATGACCTTAGGTTTGTGTTTCTCTGGAAGTGTTCTTGTTGTGACTTGCAGGTCACTCAACAAGACACAAGGACTCCGATTGAAGTTCAAAGCTGCAGGCTTATCACCTGTGCACCAGGTCCCCAAGCCAGCTTGGCAAGAGACCTAAGCAGTCTCTGTGACAACATTTTATAGGGCAAAACCACCCTTGCCCCCTATTGTGACACAAGCAAGCAGGTGGAAGGCATGTTCCCATAACTACAGGACACATTCCCACGTTCCCATAATGGTGAGATGCGTTCCCATAACTGCGGGTTTCCAATAATGCTGATGTTCATCATCCATGGGGGGGTGGGGGCGGCACAATGCTATTGTCAGGCACAACCAGGAATAAGGGGAGGCAGAAACAGAATCCTTTCCACTGAGGGTAGGGAGAGGACACTGGTCTCAAAATGGAGGTTCTAAACCAAATGCAGTTACTTTAGTCAGTCTGTTCCCAGCAGTTTTATATGAGACCATTTTCTGCATATTCCAAGGGCTTCTACCTCAACCTCCAGCTGCCTCCTAATGCTTCTTGCCTTGATCAGAATGACGGATCCGTTGGTGAAAGAAAATCAATCAATTGTTGGAGTGTATGTTTCTCCCAGCTGTAGGGGACAGGTTTGCTGGTGCAGGTGGAGGAGTCTGGGCTCAGCAACAGCCAGAGGAGACTGAGATCGCAGGAAACTCTAGACGCAGATGAAATTTCCCACCTGATTACTCAGAAGCAAGTCGGCTGGTGTGGCCACACTGTCTTGGCGGCGGTCAAATGCCCTCCTTCCCTGCAAGCTGCAGGCTTTTAGCTTTCGGATTCTGTCCAACTGGAAGCACAGGCAGAGACGATAAAGCCACACCATAATGAAGCTTTTTATGAAAGGCAATCTGTTAAAAGCAGGCAAGGGAAGTTGCTTGTCTCAGACTATGCAGCACTTCTTGAGATTTCTGCAGGTCTCCCCTTCCCCTCCCCCACAACATTTCTCTGCTTATCTGTGAGCCTGAAAATTAGACCAGGGAGAACTTGGTCTCGGTGATGAGGCTTTGCTCGCTGCATGTGTGACTGAGTGCCAGGCTATTTGTGCTTGTATCATGGGCCTCACACCTCACCTTCTATTTGCCTCTGACTCTCGTTTTATGTCTTATTCTATGTTGCTCTGGGGGAGGAGCATTTCCCCATCTCACAATGCCAACATGTTCCAAAAAGTATTCAAATGAGTTAGGAGCTAGGCAAGATGGAGCTGGATAAACAGCAAACTATTCTGCAGCGAACTGGTGGCTTCCTCTCTAGAAAAGACAGCTGCTACTAAGGCCCCAGTCAGTATTGTCATGCAAAAACTGGGTTAGTATTGGCAGATCTTATCATTCTTAAAAGAAAATCAGAAAGTCTGATTTCTGAAAGCTCTGTATGCTAAGGAAAGATGGAGACCCTAGGAAATATGCTAGAAAATATACTGAAGGGCAGAGTCTCCATAGGCTGAGTTTGCAGCATCTGAGAAGTAGAAGGGTCCTTGACTCAGGAATCCACTGCACTGAATTTGCATTCTGTGCTAACTGTAGACCTTGAACAAATGATCTAATCCTCTATTACCATCACCCATTAGCAATTCATCCATTGAGATGTTCTGAGAATTAAATGTGCTTAGCAAAAGGCTTGACCTATCACACCTCCCCCCCCCAGACTATTCTACCTTGATGTCCTTTGAAAAGACAATGCTCCATCCTTGAAGAACGGGTCTGCAAAGACTCCTGGTGTGGAACACTGCCCTGCTGGGAGTGCTGGAGCTGTGAGCTTAGTGGAGCAGCCACTGTAGGCTTGCCTACAGCTCATCCAAGGCCAGAAGCCCTCCCCTCCCCTCCCCCACAAGGCATGCTCAGAAACTATAGATCCTGCCTTAATTACTAGCAATTAAGTCAGCCCCAGCCTGCAATACAGGATCAGGCTTCCGTACTGTGGCCTCCGAGGCTCTTATAGGAACACACTCAGCCTTTCCAGAGCCACCCCCGCCTCCCCCACCTCCACACCATTTATTTAGTTTCTGATGGCCTTGTGTGAGGCAAACAGCCCAAGCCAGAGCGAGCTGAGCCCTGGTCAGAGATCCTCCTAGAGCTCTGTTTAAATCTCTCTGTCCAATCTGTACATGCAAGTTTGTTGCAGCTCTGTTTACAATTGCCAAGCTGGGGAAACAACCCAAATGCCCTAAAACTGTAACTGGCTGAAAAAAAGTGATCTATGAACATGCTGGAATATTATGCATCCATCAAAGAAGAAAAACTTACATCAACCTGGATGGAGCTAGAAGGATTGATGTTAGCAGAAATAAGCCTGAAAGAAAAAGAGACATATGGGATGGTCTCATTTATATGAAGGATATAGGGAAAACAAACAAACGAATAAGAAAAATTTGAAACAACCAACAGAACTGAACCATAGAGTAAGAGAGAGGGAGGGGCGAGGAAATAGGGGAGGTGGAAGGCACAAAAGAATAAGATGGTTAATGGGTGTTAAGGAAGTGGGAGAACCCCAGGATGCACAATAATGTAATATATATATAATAAAAATAAATAAATCTCTTTGTCCAGACCAGAGTCCTCAAAGGCAAATCATAGCTCCCCACAATCTTCTGGATTGGGTAATGAAAGAGGGGGAACCCTTCTCTTGCCAGCGTATAGTCTTCATTTGCTGAAATACATTTCTAAGAGGGAATTTTCTTATGACCCAGAAGGATATATGATATTCAGTCAAGTGGAAAAGAAAGTTGAGCGCAGGATGGTAAAAGATCTAGTTAAGAAAGAAGGCCAGAGCATCAAGGGCAAGTGTATTTAGAGGAGGTCCTTGCCAGAAAAACTGAATGGGTCACCTGGGTGGGGAGGGGAGAGGCCAGGAAGGTGAGCCATGTAGGCAGTTCTCTACATATACCGCCTTTGTCTCAGCTGGCACTTATAAAAACTTTTTGTTTTAATTTCATTTTTTAATTAATTACACAAATATGTATTTTTTGCATTGTTGTCTACCCTGGGGTTCTCCCACCACCTTGTCACCCATGAACTGTCATCTCAATCTCTTGTGCTCATCTCTCCTCCGATTTCACTCTCTCCCCCTTCCCTTCCTTGCTTTATGCTTTAGTTCTGCTGTACGTTTGTTAGCTTTAAGTTTTTCTTGTTCTTCTGTCTTTCTCCTCTATTCCACATATAAGTGAAACCATCCGGTGTTTCTCTTTTTCTTTCTGGCTTATTTCTGCTAGCATGATTCCTTCTAGCTCCATTCCTGTTGCCACAAATGACAAGTTTGTCTTTTCAATTGCTGAATAATATTCCATTGTGCAAATATACCATGACTTCCTGTGTTCAGACCTTACATAACAAACCATTGAGAACCTTGGCACTCAGACTTGGAGAAGGAGACTTTGTGGAAGCATCTACCTTCTGGATCTGAGACGTTCTGAGACTCAGACAGGTGGAAAGAGCTCACATCAGAAAGACTGGTTTCATATTCCTCTTCAGTCTACGGCTATACCACCCTGAATGTGCCCGATCTCATCATATTCCTCTTCAGCCCTATTTTTCTGTTTCAGGCTAAAGCAGTTTTTACAATTCCCTTTCTCAACTTCAATTTGCATTTTGGTCTCAAAACAACTCTTCCTTGCCTCTGGGGCCACGTGGTGGGCGCCCAGTTCCTATTTGATTCTGGAATCCTGAAGGCAGAAGAGGTTGATGCTCAGGGCACTTAGCTACAAGCCTAGGTTATGATGAGCTTTGGAAGACAAGGCAGGAAGGCACTTGCATGTTCTCCACCACACAGATGGTTTTGTTCTATGTACAGATCGAGAGTCGATGGCATTTTGCAATTCACTGGTTCAGTAGTAATTAGTGTCTGTCAGCCTGGTTAAAAAATACACACTTAATTAGAATCTAATAGTGCTTTAAAATGAAATTTTTAAATGAGGATTTAATCTCACTTCCTCACATGTGTAAATCTTATCTCTTTGGCATGTCTTTGTTTACCAAGCTAGTCTAGACAATGAAAACTCAAACAGCTTCCTCTGTGTGACCCCCTACTTCAATAGACTCCTGTATCTTTCTGTTTCTGATCACTCATAGATAGTTGCACCTGTGTGTCTGTCACAGAGCCTGTGCTGGTCACTGGGTTTTTTGTCCCTGTGTTCGTTCCTCTATCCTGCAACCTCATCAATTGTCCTCTGCCAAGCGGCAGCTCTACATCTTATTGAGCAAAATATCAGACACACAAGAACAAATCTAATTTGTCAGTGCATGCCAGCCTCCTTTAAGTCCTAATCTTTCAGAAAGCATGACAGGCTAATTAGAAGTTTAGTAAAATTAATTAAAGTACTGGTTATTTTCAGAAGCCTGAGAAGTTGAGACCATGCCAAACATCAATTCCCTTTTACTCACACAGATAAAGTCCAGGCTAAGAGTGTCTGTGAACATAAACCCACCCACGGAAATAAAGGCACAGCCAGAGTGTTTCTGAGGAAGTCTCACTGGGATGGTAAATGGGGTCATACAATGGGAGAGAATTCAAATGTTGGAAAGCTCTTACACTAACAAGAGGACACCTTAAATTTATAAAACAGTCTATGTCAAACTTATCTACTAGATAAAGAAGGAAATGTTATAGACTAGCCCTCTCTCATTTTCCCCCTCCCAGATTACAGTGAGTCCTGGATCTATGCCACTTAGGACAAATAGGCCTCTACTCTAACTCCGTTTCCTCTGTTGAACAGTACAGAATGGACTAGATATTACTCAAAATTCTTGCCAGCTGCAATATCTTGAAGAAATCAGTTCTTACTGGATTCTCTAACATCCCTAACCTCATGTGATTGATTGCACAAGCTCAATAACTTCATCTCCCTGGACAAAGCGTCACCGGGTTAACCGTCGTTTCAGCACCACGGAGAGCGACACGTGCTCTGATCAAGCCCCTCCCGCACCACTATCCCCTCAAACCCTGTAGACAGACTTATGATAACAAGGACGTTCATCTATCTCCGTCTTTATATGTTTACACGCAGACCTATGTATGTATAGTACATATATGAAGTCCTTTAATTTTGTTTATTTATTTTTAATTTAACGTATTTTATTTATTTACATCACCCCCCACTTTCAGTGTTCTTCCCTCTTCCTCTTATCCCCCCCTCTGGTCATTCCATCTCCCCTTTCTCTGCCAGCTTTTGGTCAATTTTTAGCCCATTGCACTCTTCCTTTTCTTTCCTGGAGTCATGTCCTTTTCCCGGCTGAGGATGCCTGGGACACAGCGGCCTGTGCTTAACTATCCAGGTATAACTTTGTTGTGGGCAGCCAGCTCAAGACTGTTTGGATCCTACTGGTGCCTCCTCCTTCTTGCTGGTCGTCTCTTCCATTCCAGTTCCTGTCACATTTTGCTGCTTCTTTGCTTTATAGTTCTGTCTCTGCACTTGGGAGTCTTTCTCCCAGCTGATGTCTGTAGAAAAGTTCCCTGAAGGGGGTGGGCACTAGTGGATGATTGGTCCAGCTCATCATGGAGCCACTGCCCCATCACTGTTCTTCTCTCCGTGGAATGGGAAGGCATTTCTGAACCTGGAATGTGGTTCCCATGTGCAGAATCGTTGTAAGTGTATTTCTGAGGCAGGTCATTACTATCATTGGTCTCATGGCCCTGTGTCTCATGGATCTCAAAGGCTCTTTTGCTCCTGCCCAGAAGATGGGTGTGTTCCTGGTCTTAGTTCTTTCTCCTCACCTCCTGCTTCATGTGTATCTGCAGCCAGATTGGTGATTTTGTCCTTCCTGGTGACAATTGACTGGGTTTGGAGTAAACCAGAGGGGGCCTGGGTCCCCTGAAGGCCTCCTGTCAGTCCAGGAGATGCTTGAAGTCTGTCTAATAGGATTTCTGTTTGCACCTGAAGGTGGCCTTAACTCGGATATCACATGACAATGGGAATGCTGACTGGGCAGTCAAGCCTTAAGTCATTGCAGAATATTTGAGAACAGTGGCTGTGAGCTCCACCCATGTACAGGACCTCCCCAGAACCACTGATGAGTGACTATCAGTCTTCATTCTCATTCTCACCAGCTACAGAAAGCTGAGAACTTTGTTGGTTATCATAAAATACCCAATGGGGATTATAAAAATTCTATTAGGAAAGTCTTTCTTTTATTGCACTGAAAGCTGCTAATAACAACTATATTGAATTCATATCCATCATATGACCACTTCATATCCTCCCCCGCTGGTCCCAGTGAAATCAACAAATCAATTGTTGCAGTAACTTCTAGGTGGTCTTCTGTAGTTGTCTTGTACCTTAAAAGCTATTCTTCACAAAAGTATCCTTTTTCAAAGAAGTTGTTGAGAGTCCCTCGTGGGAAAGAAGAAGAATAATGAGAAAAACAAGAGATTGATAATGATCAGAGAGCAATAAACTCAGAGACCAGGAACCACAGAGCATAATCCTTGGTTTTATTTAATGCAATTATGAACATCCTTAGATAGTTTGGCAAGGAAATAATGACAATAATCTAGTAAGGAAGGTGAAACTCAATTCCAAAGCGTGCATGATGAACAGCAGGAATACAGGTGATAGCATAGGAATCTACCTATGGGGGGAATTATCATCATCTATTCGTCATAGGTCTCCTGAGACAAAGAAGTTAAGAGACTGTGTCACAGGTGAGAGACTGGCTATTGACCACCCTCCAGTGTGCCAGAGGGGGTGAGACAAGATAAAAAGTGTTCTTTTTATCTCATAGTGCATCTCTGATCTTGTTCCCACATCTCTCAGGAACAAAGACCAAATTCCTAATAATCATCAAAAAAGTCCTTCATGACTTGCTTTTCCTCTTCATTATCCTTCTAATACCATTTACTATTCCCTTCTTCACTCCTTCCATGCCAGGTTCCATTTTCTTAACTGTTCCTTGAACACCAAGTAAACGCCTGAATCATGTGCTTTGCACTTGCTATTTCCTGTAAAAAGAATGCTCCTTCTCCCCAGATCAGCAGGGTTCATTTTCTCATCTCTTTCTATTCTTTGCCCCAAAGCCTTCTTAACATCAAAGATAAGACCATCCTACTTAAGGTCACACATAATCCCTCTCCCTGTTTCACTCTTAAGCAAAGACTGGTGAATGTTGGTTAAATGTTTAACAGTCATTGATGGGATGCTTGTTTGTATCATTTGCTGATTTTTATGGTCTAAGTACTCCCACATGGCCAACTTCTAGCTACTGATGTGAAGGCAGAGTTGGGGAAGTCTAATAATCAACATCTTATTCAGCAATAGAAGCCAACTCAGCACGCTAATGCAGTCAAAGAAGTAAGGAGGATGCAACTTTCTCTTGGGCTTGTGACTCATGAATGATTCAGGTGAATCCCAGAGGAAGGAAAAACTCATGGGAAATATGTTTTGCTTAGTAACAGGGAACTATTAGTCTGACTTCTCTTTTTCTAGCTGCTTTTTGAACACCTGGGTGTTCTGTGTGCCATATAACCTTGAATGCAATATGTTAAAAGCTAAGCCCCGGGCTGGGCATGGTGGCTCGTGCCTGTAAGCTTCAGCCTATGAAGTGGCTGGGGCTAGGGATCATGGTTTGAGTCCCGCCTGGGGCCCATAGCAAGACCTAGTTCCAAAAAAATAGCTGGGCGTGGTGGCGTGCGCCTGTAATCCCAGTTACCTGGGAAGCTGAGGCTAGGGATTGCTTGAGTCTGTGGTACCCCGGGCAACAAGAGCCTGCGGTTCCACAGGCAAAAATAGCAAGGCCTAGTCTCAAAAAAAAGAAAAAAAAGCCAAGTCCCTTGCACACCTTCCCAAACTGATATTTGTGCTTCTAGTGTGAGCACCACAATTCTCCCCACCTCTGACTTCTTGGTCTTCTTCACCATACATTGGTATTTCTCATAGTGCAGTCTTTTTAGGATGGTGGGTTGATCATGTCCTGGGATAACTTGCTAAGGACATGAAAATGCTCATAGACAGATGAATTATCCTTTTGCTGATTTGCCTGTATTGTCTTGTCTTTGAGGAATGAGTCCACATCACCCCTGCCTAGTGCAGCTGAACTGGTCTGTATTTCCAGGATCATCTCACAGGGTCACCAAGCACCAGCACTTTAGCCAATCTTCTGCAAGAACATTGGCTTCTTAGTCTTGTGGGGGTTACTGATTCTCCAGGAAAATATACTAATCCACATTGCCATGATGTTTTACATATAACTTAGATGTTTATGTGATATGGTCTCTAGCTAGGTTAAGAGCCCTAGCTCTATCTCAAAATCTTCTACTTAGTCTAATATAGTACAATAAGGTTAATTTTTTGAGCTCCCCTAAGTTTAATCAGTCTCTGTCAGCAAAAGAGGTGAAGAGGGAAGAAGATAAGAAGAATGGAAAGAGTTTAATTTAGCTTACCTAATTTTTTCTCTACAGCCAAATAGTGGTTCATAATTATCAAATTTATATGGTATCTTTATGTCATTCATGAAGTGTTCACAAATAGTTATGATTCATAAATTTGTTTAGCTGAAGATCATGACCAATGAGTTAATACACAAAAGCTTAAAATAAATTATTTTGTGACTTTGCTTTTATCATTCAGAATGTTTGCTTGCAATAATCTAGCACAAATGAAAAACAGTCCCAAGTAATATGCTCAGTTAAGTATTTGAAAAGAGAAATGAGTTATTGCAGTTGTTTTTATGCACTGCTTTTGGGTTTATTTTTCACAGTGGCTTTTATGATGTAAATGTATCACAAAATTCGGGAATTTTGTTGAGATGATTTTTATCCATCTTGACTAGCACTTTTCAACCTTCACATCGAGATTTCAACAGTATCGTCTGCTGCTCAATGACAATTTAGGATGTTTCATTTAAAAAAGGGAATTATAAAAATCAGTCTTTAAGCATCATTTCTAAGAAATCAGTTCCTAATTCAAAGTCCTATAGCTTTACGACATCTTTTCATCTAAGGATTTCAGCTTTTAGCTGTTCTATTTAGGCTCAGAGTCCTTGTTGAATTAAATTACACGCTGTAAATTAGGGGCCCAACTTCATTTTTCAGCGTGTGAATATCCACGCCCTGACTTTTGAACTAAACCAATGACTAAGGACAAAGAACCCTTAGCTGTTTCTCAGTCTGTGCCTGGACAGGGCATCCTGGAACTTGATACCAGCTGCTAGAAAGGCTCTGCCTCCAACATCTCCCCACACCCAGCGCAAAGCTGTTGTATAAGCAGAGAACTGGGAGAGATGAGGCAACCGTGGCCCGAGTCCCCAGGAGCACTGCTTGCATCATGAATGACACTTTATGCCCTTCCCACAGCCAGGTGAGCTTAGCGAGGGGCCTCCGAGGTGTCCTTGTGAACGGTCACTGAGAGGACAGCGAGTGGCTTCACCATGGAACTGAACATCTGCCAGAGACAGGACTCTGATCAGCAATCGCGAAGCCAGGCAACGTGGACAGGCAGCGGGAGGGTGGCCCTAGACGGCATGGACTCTGGCCCAGGTAGATGTCCTAGAGGGTGCCTGGGCATCAGCCACCTCCCAGGTGTACCGAGGTACCCTCAGAGAGTGTCCACAGTTAGAAGGAACTCTAGCTGCAGGGAGAACTGGAATAATAGGTGTAGGAGGTGGAGCCAGAGCTGGAGTCATTGAGTCAGAGGACTGGATGGTTGGGGAAACATGCAGACCCCCAGTGTGAGATCAGACTATAGATCTATAGATAGGTTCCCTCTAGACGGTCGTTGAACTGATAGAACTGGAGCCTCGCAGATTGGATCATGTCAGGTGTTGCTACACTGATGAGTTAGAAATGAGGACTTGCGATAGCTTTGGAGAGATAGTCTCATACTCCAAGCCTTCTTCAGCCTCCATCTTTTGTTTATTATTATTATTATTATTATTATTATTATCATTATTATTAATGGATATATTTCATATCTTTGTATTCTCTGGGGATCACCCACCACCTTCCCTCCCTGATCGTTCCCTCCCTTCTCTGCCCCCACCCCCAGTTGTGTACTTTAATTTGGTTGTTAGCTTGTTTTGACTTTTCCTCCTGAATTTTTGTTTTTCTTATGTCCCATTTATTAGTGAAACCATTTGGTTTCTGTCCTGTCTTTTTCTTTCTGACTTGTTTCTGCTACTATGATTTCTTCTAGGTCCATCCATGTTATCTTAAATGCATCAAATTTGCCATTTTTAATTGATGAGTAATATTCCATTGTGTATATATATCACATCTGTTTCATCCTGTCTTCTGTTTTGGAGCATTTAGGTTGTTTCCATGTCGTTGCAATTATAAATAGTGCTTTAGTAAACATCCAAACACAGGTGTCCCTTTGTATAAGTATTGAGGTCTCCTCTGGGTAGATTCCCAGAAGAGCTATTGTTGGGTCAAATGGTAGTTCTACTTTCAGTAGTTTGAGGGTCCTCCACACAGCCTTCCACAGTGGTTGGACCAGTTTGCATTCCCACCAGCAGTGCAAGAGT